>JAXMNL010000325.1:26301-39368 GCA_035128595.1 Eptatretus atami | reverse complement strand
GTCAGCATCTGCCTGGTTTGGCCAGCCGGCCCTAGGATACAGTGGAAAGGACAAAGGGAATCCTGATCTGGCGATTCCCCATACTGACCTGACCTGCTGAGGCGTGATGGACAGCAATACTCATCATGCACAGATTTCGATTGTATTGCGGTGCATCGACTGGCTACTCAGATATCGTTTGTTCAACTCAGCCACTCCAGTGCATGGTTGGATGTACTTGTTACATGCTGAAAGGTGAAATTCTGTCCCAATTCATGCTTCTGCAGGAACAGCATTATTCCTCTCCGATCTTTTTCGTTCATCCATCCATTTCCTTGTCCTAAATCATCACACCACTACTAAGTCCTCCAGAAAGACACCCTGAACCCTCCACCACACAGTACTTTCTAACATTCCTTTTTGAAGAGTCTTCATTGTCAAAGCTATTGACTCACGCTACCAGAATCTTTTCGAGAAAACAGCATCATCTCAGCTGCCTCCAAAGTCAATCGCCAAACAACACAGCACTCATTGACTGAAAGACCTTCTGCACACTAGATTTCTGTCTGCGCTCTGAGTCTGCTCAGCGATCGCTGATAAGGGAAGACTTTTCGGGCTTGATACGCCGTTCACTTCATCTCTCTCTCGTACCGCCTTCGTGCTGGCGGCATACCGTCCTCTTTCCCTCAGTGCCCTGTGCTGGTGCTGCGTGTGCTGGATAGAATCCCACTAAGGACAAGACTCGACGGACGCACAGGCGGACAGGTGCAAGGTACCTCTTGCCTTAGCTGCCTTCCATGAGTAAAGGCAATAAAACCGAGGGGTCCATTAATATTGGGTGTGGTTTTGTGTTGCCGACTGGAATAGAAACCGTTAAGTGCATGCGTACATTGTAAAATTGCAATTACTAATGTACGTGATAACTCTGCTCTCTGTCTCCCGCCATTATAAATAAATAAACTCCCCAATTGTTCTCACTAATCTCCATATCTTTCCAGGAAGCCACAATCAGAACTGCTCCAAACCAGCCCGATGGCATCCTCTTCGTGACAAACTTACCTCGGACCACTGACTGCTGACAAATGCAAAGCATCGTCCCGAGCTAGAAGTACTGCCTCATCACCCCTGGTGTGCTACATCGCCTCTCCTTTCCTCGACTCACACGCTGTGGAAAAATTGAATAAAAAAAAATCAAACGAACAAAAAAAAAAAAAACAACAAAGGAAAAAAAAAAAAAAAAGGGACAAAATGAAAGAAAAAAAAAAAAAAAAAAAAGAACAAGAAAAAGAAAAAAAAACAAAAAAAAAAAACAAAAAAAAGGAAAAAAAAAAAAAAAGAAAATAAAAAAAAAAAAAAAAAAAAAAAAAAAAAAAAAATAAAAGAAAAAAAAAAAGGGAAAGAGGAATAAAATAAAAAAAAAAAAAAGAAAAAAAAAAAAAAAAAAAAAAAAAGGAGAAAAAAAAAAAAAAAAAAGGAACAAGAAAAAAAAGAAAAAAAAAAAAGAAAGAAGGAAAAAAAAAAAAAACCAAGCATTTAGGATCATTGGCACTCCCAGCGGTGAGACTGTGTATTGGGACTCTCACTCTCTAACCGAGGCAGGTATGTACTTACGATTATCCCGTTCTCTCTCCGGTCTCACCGATCCGCTTGATCTTCGACAGTGCCCCCCCGCCTATTTCCCATTTTAAAATATACTTTCAAGAAAATCATGGTTGTTCTCGAAAATACCTGATGTATTGTCGAACAGACTGACGACAGACAAAGAACAATTAGCTTTAACTCCCGTTCTCGCTGTCGTGTGCGCTGCGCACAAAAAAAACAAAATAAAAAATAATTAGATTCTTTACTGTTTCAGCATAGAAATAAATCCGTCGCTTCCCTTAAGGATATTAATAAACGACGAACCACTTAGTACTCTCAAACATCGCTCCATCACTCCATCATTCTCCGCGTCCATACTTCCCTCTACTTGAAGTAAAGTACATCAATCTATGAACATCCTAGCTTAATCTGATATGCGTGGAGAAAAATCACTTCCCTTAGCTGGCGAAGCTCATTATTGTTGTGCTTGTTGTTTGAACCTCCACTGAAATAGTGAAAATGAGACATTCTCCTTCCTCGTCTGCTCTGCTCTCTTTGCGCTGCTCTCTTCCCTCAAAGCTGCCCTCCCCTCAAAGATGCTGCCTCCCCTCACTGCCAGTTCCTCAGCCTGGCCCACTCCGCTCACAGTTCCTCAACCTCACCTTCACAGCAATGAATTGTACCAAGATCACGCAGATAGCCGAAGTATCATGAATCGCACTCCGCTTACTCGCCGGTTGTAATACGAACCCAGCTAAAACGCAATCGTGATACGAAAGCAGGTATTCATAAAGTATTTTATCTCCCAAAGGTGTTAATACTCGGCGTCACTTACCTGGATGCCCCGATCGCCCTCCACCACACTTTCCTCCTCCTGCCCTCTCACCTCTCCCTCTGCCTCTTGCGCACCGTCCCTCCCCCACCCCCTTCCCCTCTATCCCTACGCTTTCCTCTTCCCCATCAACCTCCCTTCCTCTCTCTCCCTCTTCCCTCTCATCTCCCTCCTCTCTCCCCTCATTCCTCATCCTCCATTCCCCTCCAATCCCTCCTCTCTCTCTCCTTGAATATTCCAAAGCGAAGCGGCCAAGAAGTATTAGCATGTAAACAAATAAACAAACACAATAAGCCTAATATAACTTAATTTCACAACTTTCTGTCAATAAGAAGAAGGTTAATAACGATAAAATATATTAATGATCAGGTTCATGAAGTTACACATCACATGACTTCGATGGTAAGTGTTAACCGTCCTTATATCATGCCATGAAAACCACACCTAAACAGAGAGGACACAATGCACGCTCAGCAGTCTCCTGGTATTGTACAACAACTACTGACAGTGACCAAATATACACATAACTCAAACGACTCAAATCATACCCACATAGCTGGTATCACTTTGCCAACCTCAAAAGGCAATACAGCCTGATCACCCCACCTGTATTACATTTCAACTCAAAGTGATTGAAACTCACAGACACACAGAACCAAGCAACACCAAACCATTAACAACACATAACCTTTATATACCAAACAAGAAAAAAGATCGAACAACATCTATACCGTCAAATGTTTCAAACGTCTTACAGCAGTCACAAAGGTCGAGGTCAAAAGCTCGGTAAAATCGTGAAAATATTTGGGGTCAAACTCTGAACTTTGACTTCCATACCACGACAAATAGATTATTCCTGGTGAAACTCTCCAACTCTGCTCCAAACAGCCGACTGTTTAGTGTAACTAAGTTCAACCCTTCACACTTTACATATAAAGTGAACAATAATTTGCCAATAAGGTAGTACACAGACGACTATAACTTCCAACTGGAATCAAGGAAGGTTTGCATCAGTGAGCATAACCTTCTCGAAACAAAGTAAGTTCTCTTGCCTCATCCTAATCTTGAGGACTTAAAGTCAACCCATCCCCATCTCCTTGAGATGCCGATCAATCTGCTGCAACCACAAGGCACGTGGTCGGCCCATTGGCCTCATCCACTCACGAGACTCCCTCGCTGAGAGAATCTGATGAGCAGGATCAGCGTCAGGAAAACGAGCCACATGAATATACAGCCGCAGCTGACGCTCACGGATGAGGCAGGTACCAAATCTCATTTGAGTCTCTCTCAGCAACCGCTCGTTGGACACAAAGTCCGACCAGGGATGTCACCGTAGACAGTGATTTTCCAACCAAACAATAAATTTGTCAGAAAAAAAATTTTTTTTTCAACTTTTTTTCAAAAACTCGATTTATTGAAAAATATTTTAATTTTTTTCATTTCAAATTTTTTAATGTATTCCAACCCCCACCCCCCCAAAAAAAATTTTAGGAAAAAAACAAAACAATTTTCACCTTTTTTTCAAAAATTTCGATGTATTTTTTTTGGCATTTTACATGCGGCCCATTGGTTTAAGTTTATTCCAACGTGTTCAACGATCTGATCCGTTTTACCTACAATGAATAGATATCAGGTTCACTTAATCCAGAATAGCGCAAGTGTTTGCACTCACCGATGCTCCCCTTTATTCCCCACTTCCTTCCCACTCGCCCCTCTTGTTCATTGCCCCCTTGCGTGCGTTTTTTAGCTCTCATACGACCTCGAAGGATACAAAAAGAGGGTTAACACGGGACCCCCGGAAAAGTTTGCAACCCGACCCCGGAAAAAGTTTAACCGACCCCGGGAAAAGATTACCCCGGGAAAAAAGTGTGAACCGGGAAACCCCCGAAAAGTTTGAACCCGAACCCCGGAAAAAGGGTTGGAACTCGAAAGGGGTTGTACCGCAAGGAAAAAGGGTTGAATCGACCCCCAGGGAAAAAGGTGACCCGTAAAACCCCCGGGGAAGAAGGGTTTGAACATTTGAACTACCACATTCTACGTACCACGTACCCCACATACCACACCCACATTCCGACATACCCACATACCCACATTCTACAACCACGTAACCCACATTCCTACATACCACGTACCCACATTCCACATCACACCCACAGCTACATACCCACGTACCCACATCCCACATCACATCCAATACCCACTTCCCACATCCACATACCCACATCCCATATACCATAATTACTCCGTTATGAGGAAGATGTCGGATAATACAAAAACAGAAAAAAACGTTGTTCTCGAGATAATCTCGCCAACTCCGACTCATTTTCATTTTCACAAACACAATCAAACACAAACATAATCCGGTAAACGAACGTTCAATCTATTTATTATTTTTAAATCATACACGTGATGGCGAACCAACACCCCGACTCCCTGTTCGCTTTTCCCAACACTCCGCTCTTCACTCGTTACCACAGCGGCCCGTCCTTCACCCGACACACCGTGCGTCCACATGACAATCTCGAAGAACACCCCGCACGACGGCTCATAGATACGGTCGTCGAGGTTCTCCGGAAGACCGTTCCAGACGTTCACCCGAGGACAATCCAACCCGTACTACTCACCCTTACCAGAACTTGTGTTATCCCTGCGATCCTTTATTAACACAACTTCATTATTAGTGAATGTCACGGTCTGACGGACCGGAATTGATTAAAAATCCCATCCATGAATTACCCTCCCTCTTACAAGTATGACAATCATTTTATACCTCATCACTTCATTCATACATTCATTCCTCTTATCTCGTTTACAACAAAAATCATGAAGATTACTTTGGATGATCCTCTTGCACCGCACACAGTGCCTTGTTATGAGACTGCCAATGCATCTTTACCTCCTCTCTGACGGTAATCCTAATGAGAGCGGAGCACTTAACCTTTGCTTTCAGAGAGTATGCCCACTATACAACACCTCCCTTGCATCGCCAGTTGATTTATACTCTCCTGTAACAACCTTATTAGGCCAAATTATGTTTCAACATTGGATTAAATTAGTAGAACTAGTTACCCACTTAAATATCGGCTGTTTGTAAAGACAGAGTGGTGAGAGTTCACAGGAGGAAATTATAATTCTGCTCGATGATGGAAATCATAAGTCAATCCCAAAGTTTACCCCATAATTATTTTCACGAAAATTTAACCTGACTGGACCCGACTATTCACCGCTGGTAAAACTTTATAAACCATCACGGAATAGGTGTGGTTTGTACCGACTCTGTTTATCGGTTTTGTAAAATATTCATTAAAGCTATACCTGCGTGTTTAATTAGGTGTGGGCTTGTTTCAGGGTCCTGAGTTCAAATTCCCCACTTTCCTTTTGAAATGAACCAGGTGGGTACAGCGCACCTTCGAGTGCAAATATACCATCTTCTGGATATGACCCTTGGTATCGTGGCGATGTCACCTTCCAGGGATTGTGTCTCCATAATCCCAGAGACTCTGTCGCACCACTATCTCTCTATTACAAGTGGTCTTATGAATATCATAAAGGACACGTTACAAACATTTACCATCATCTGAGGTCAGACTTGAACCTCATGACACCTGACTAATTAAAATAATTTACGTTAATCAAACCCTCTTTTCATTGAGGAAAGTGTGAAAGTAATGATTAAAGTAATTTGTTGTTTACTGTTTACCAGCAAAATATACCTTCCTTCGCTGTTGAATATTCAAAAAGGAGAGAAGATGGAGGAGTTAAGGAGGACGGGACGAGAAAGGAGGATGGAAATAGAGAAGAGGAGGATGAAGGAAGAGGAGAAGGGATAGAGGAAGAGAAAAGAAGGATGAGGAACATAAGAAAAAGTAGGAAGAAGGCAAGGAGTATAGAGAGAGGAAGAGATGGGGAATGAGGGAAGGAGGGATCCAGGCGATGTACGCCGAGGTTTAACACCCATTTGGAGAAAACACACACATTATGAATCACCCTGCCTGTGAAACACCGGTGACAGTTTTTGCTGGGTCTGCATTTTAAAAACCCAGGCGAGACAGCTAGACGAGCATCTTCCTCCGGCTATCCTGCCGTATCTGTAATTCATTGTGCTGAGGAGGGGGAGCGTATGAGGAGGGGCACAAGGATGTTGAGCAGCAGAGGGGAGAAGTGCACAAGAGGAGCAGAAAGCAGCACAAGGAAGGGAATGTTTCATTTCACTCATTTTCAGCGGAGGTTCAACCAAGCAAACAACAATGAGCTTCGCAAGCGAGATGGAGGTATTTTTGCTCACCCAATGCAAGATTAAGCACGGATGCTGGTTTATGAGGATATGTCAGCTGACTTCCAAGCAGAGGGAGATACCCTCGGGAAAAATTATGGGTTAATGGAGCAAATAGTTTGAATACAAATCCGTCGTTTATTATTCCATAATGGAAAAGCGACGGACTTTCGGAAACTGGTGAATACATTAAAGCGCAATTTTTGTTGTTTTTTGTGCCCACGCACACGAAAAGCGAAAGGTGGAGTTTAGCAGTTTGTTCACTTGTCCTCAGTCTTCACAACATCATTTATTTCAGAACAACTCTTATTCAGTTGAAAGTATATATTTTAAACATTAATCGGAAAACAAACTGTAGTTTATCATACTTTGGCTTGAATCCGTCCCGATCCACATGCACGGGAGAGAGAAATAATAGTTTTATTCTGCCTGCAAAATGAAACGAAATTGAAAATCATTCCAAACAGAAACTTATGTTTTTAAGGATGTATAAAGACACAACAACAGTGTTCCCTTTCCACCTCAGCACCGAAGGAATGCACCAGTTACCACCTGGATGATGTCACGGCAGAAAGAAAATAAAGACACCAATGAGCCCTTTGTTGTTTTTAGTGAAACCTACAATGCCTTCATTCAAGTATTCATCCAACCCCCGATCTTTTTACTTTGTTTTTCCACCTGACTTCAAAATTGATTAGATTAAAGTTTTTCACTCATCAACACAAAATACCCATAAGACAAGCGGAAAACATACTTTTGAAATTTTACAAATTATTAAAACTAAAAGCTGAAATGTCTTTCATCAATGCAAATTCCAAATCCTCAAGTCAATACTTTTTGTGTTGCTGTTTGCTTTGCTGTAAACTTGGTGAATTGTCCGTGTAACGTAAATCTTTGCCGTGTCGAAGCTTTACACTCTGAAGAGTTCTCCTTAAGCAGGAGGATATTTGGACCATACTCTGTGCAGACGTGGTCTGCTTCTGCAGTCTCCTTGGCTATTGGCACATCCTGGACGGTCGCCACTCCGACACAGTATGCCAGACATGCTGGCACTCACTTTGCCACTCGAAGGATGACAGGCCGAGTAATCCACCTGATATTCAACACTGAGTGGGATTTAACTTCCCAGGGAAAACCCCCCCCCCGAAGATCCAAGCCCGCACCTACATGAAGCAACATCAGCAGCCAACTCCTCGAGGATTTGCTTGTATTGGCTCCAATTCATTTTCCCTCTGCCTTGCAATTCCCATAACCTTGCCGCTGAAAAGCATCCCCTAACATTGATGCGACGCCACCATGCTCACGTGGGGGAATGATTTTGATGCGTTGAGAGCTGTGTCAGTTTCTCCAGAATGCATTTCTTTGCATTCAACCAAAAGAGTTCCCATTTCGTCTCATCAGACCACAGAATGTTTTGCCTCTGCCGCTCAAAGTCTTCACGTGCCTTTTTACAAACTCCAAACGTGTTGTCACGTCCTTTACTCAGGAGTTGGCTTCCTCTTGCATTCTCCCATTAAAGCCGAGATTTTAATGCTGCAGAATTTTGTCCTTCGACAGGTCTCCCATCTCAGTAAAAAACTCTGTGTTCTGTCATAATGAGTGTTGATTCTCTTTACCTCCCTGACAAAGGTCCTTCTTGTCGTTGCTCAGTTTTCGACGCCAACTTCTAGGAAAGCTTAGTTCATATTCTTTCCATTTTCTTAAGGACTACTTGCTCTTGACCTTTCTACACTAGAAATGGATTTCATATCCTTCCCCAGATCACGCCTTCTCACATTTTATCTCCAGAGTTATAGACAGTTCCTGCGACTGCATGGAAAGTTTCTTGCTCTGACCTCCACTGTCAACTGTGGGGAACCTCATCTGGACAAGGTGTGTTGCTTTTTCGAATCATGTCCATCATTTGAATTACCACAGATGACTCCAATCAATTTTTTTTTTTGTACACATGTCGAGACCCTCTAATGAGCGAAAACCACAACGACCACCAACAAGGGCAAGAGGGAAAACAAAACAATGGAACAAGACATTAGCGAGATTTGGTAGTGTTAGATGGGCGGGGAACACGAATCAAGATGACACTACAGACTTTCAGTAAGGAGCCAGGATTTGAAGTAGGTGGGTTTGGGGTGATTAACGGGGTAGAAAAACAGGTTTTGGATGGGAAGAAAGATGTGAGAAACATGTTTAATCCTGGAGGAAGATGGATTGAAGGAGGAGATAGTGAGTTTGTTCAAAGGCGAAAAAAGAAATGAAAGAGTGAAGGGAGCAGTATTCTTGGTTTTGGCAGTTTTCCAGAAGGTTGTTGGCGTCCTTGAGCCCCTTGGAAATATGGTGGGTCGCGAGACGAAGAACGGGAAAGACAGAAAGACCCACTGCCCCTGCGTGAGAGAGTGAGAGCCAAAATACTCAGCCTCCCGCGGGAGATGGCAATGATCCTAAATGCCTTGTTCCACAGCGTGAATCCGAGAAAAAGGAAATGGAGCACAGCCCTGAGGAGAGAGCAGTACTCCATCAGGCTGCGGACGAAAGCTTGCATGTTCAGGAGCCTCAGTGTCCGAGAAGACTTTCATGACGAGGTATGCCAGTCGCGACTACTTTGGAGGCCAGTTTGAAATTGGCTTTCCCTAAAGATATGCAGATATGAGCCCAAGGCTTGTTAAAGACTTCTTCTCAATTGTGAGAAGTAGATTGGTGGGGCGTCAGACGTCCTTTCGGAGAGCATTGAGAGTGTGAGATTTGTCAGTTGAAAGACATGTTCCACGTTGACAGTTTGTATTTTATCCAATCTGAGAACAAGAAGCGCTGCTTCCAGCTGAGGATACAATGGTACGGCAGAGGTAGTCATCAGCAAAGAATAAAGAGATTTCCAAGAGTCGAAATCATATGAAAACCCAGAAAAAACTAAGGGGAGGCACTCGAAGTGCAAAAACCTCCGCCGCCAATACTGTTGGTTCACTCAAGTTAACCTTATATCTTATTCATTAAATTATGATGTCAACAGTGTGCTGACGTTATAGTTCTTTTCTGCCAACATTTTTTTTTGGGGGGGGGGGGGTTGGAGTCACTTAAAACATGTAGAAAGCAAAAGAAAGAAATCGAGAATTTTGTTGAAAAAAGTAGCAAAAAATGTTTTTTCTCGAACAATTTTTTTTTTGGGGGAGGTTCGAAATCACTTAAGACATTAGAAATGCAAAAAAATATTTTCTCAAACAATTTTTTTTTTTGGGGGGGGTGGGAAATCACTTACAACATGTTTAGAAAATGCAAAAAAAAAAAAAACATTATTTTCTCTAAACAATTTTTTGGGGGGCCAAGTTCCAAAAATCTAATAGCATGATCCTTGGACATTACCTAACCCCCCCCACCAAGCTTCTGAAATCCCGTCGAGAGTTTTTCCGATATACTTTCACAACAAACAAACAAACAAACAAACAGAAAAGGTGAAAACAGAGTAACCTCCGACTTCGATCGAGGTTAAAACAGGGCCCAACCACGCCTTGAGAACTCCAGCCTGGACAGGAAGAGGGATACGAGAACTCCATTTAGGGCACATGTTGACTGAACAGGAAGGAAGTAGAGCGAGATTTCTGGCTGTCATTAGAGACCACCAGAAACATTACAACATGTGGGCAATAACCGATTGGAGCGATGGAAGAGCACAGATATTTTCAGGGAATGTCGAAAATCAATTAGAAGGATGAAGGCCTATTGGTTGAGACCCGTGGAATGACCATTGAGTCAGGTCTCAATGAGTCTCAGAGTCTTTTGCTAATATCATTGCAGTGACGGAAGTACCCAAACCCAACAACTGTTAAGATGGCATTGAAGTCCCACATGTGAGCAAGAAAGTGCATGAGCATATAGTGGTCCAGTTTTCGAGAGAGTAAGTGTAAATGGAGTCATCACTGTTTGTGACGGAAAATACACACATATATTTTGTAGGCCGGGTCGTGCAAAACGACCACAGGGGAGCAGTGGTCGTGCTCCACCCAACACCCCGAATGAGTCGTGACTCTCGGATAAGTCCGAAAATCACGGTCCCTAAGGCGACCTGTGGTCCCAATATTTCGACGCTGAGGTGGTCCACTTGTCTATTTCCATTTACCTAAGTACTCAGCCGTCTAACTACCGGGAAACCACACCTCGCCACTCTGTCACGAACCAGTCGCATTACGGACTCGGTCCGCTACCTGACGGGAGTACCAGAGCCTCGCCGTCCCAATGATCAACTTACGCACCGGCCTCCCAATCCAATACGCACAGTGCTAAAACCAATGAAAGAAAGTGAAGACCAAACTGAGCTGTACATTAACAATGGGGGTTATTTTATAACAGCCAACCCCGCACAGACGGATCTGTTCCATGAGCCCCCAATATGAACAACCAGATGCGCTCTGTAAGAGCCGATCCAGTCGATACTCCATGCCTTACCAATGAGCCTTAACAAAACGTCCTTGTACACACATTTTTGGTTACACTACTCCTGTGAAGAAAGTCCCCTGATTTGTGCACGTCTACTTTGAGTACCACCGTGTCAAAACTTCTCATCACAGTACCGAGAAAAAACGTACTGACCGCTAGGAGGAGCACAAATTCCTTCATATAATATATAGATGCTTCAGAGTTGAGTTTGACATTCCACTATGTGCATGCATCTACAGGTACGAAGTTTCTTTCATCCAGGTCACGACAGTACCGAGAAAAACGTGACGCGACGCTAGGAGAGCACAAAATTTCCTTCAGTATTAATATATAGATGGGCAGGAGACAGCAAGAGCAGAGTTATCACACATAAATGCAATTTACAATGTACAGGCACTTAACGTTTCTATTACCAGTGCGGCCAACACAAAACCACACCCAATATAATGGACCCCTCGTTTCTTTATTTACCTCACTCGAGAAAGGCAGCTGAGGCAAGAGGCTACCTTGCACCATGTCCGCCTCTGCTCGTCGATCTGGCGGCTTATGGTGGGATCTCATCCACCGCACACGCAGCACCAACACCAGGGCACGAGGAAAGAGTGACGGATCCGCCAGCACACTTAGGGGACGAACAGCAGAATGAGAGTGAGACGGCGTATCAAAGCCCCGAAAAAGTCTTCCCTATCAGCGCATCAGCTGAGCAGACTCAGACGCCAACAGAAATCTAGTGTGCAGAAGCTTTCAGTCACAATGAGTGCTGTGGCTTGGCGATTGACTTTGGGGCCAGCTTAGATGTAGTTTTCCTCGAAAAGATCATGGTAGACAGTAGATCATCAGTAACTTGAATGAAAGACTCTTCAAAGATATTGTTGAGCAAAGTACGCTGGTGGTGAGGGGATTCAGGGGTCCTGTTCTGGAACAAGAGGTAGATGGGTGGTGATTGTCAGGCCAATGGAAAATGGATGAAACAGAAAAAATCGAGCGGAAATCCTGCTGTCCTCTTGCAAGAGAACTTCAAAATTGGACAGAATTTCACCTTCTGCATGATAAAACACCCCAATATTGCAACCAAAGCCCACACGGAGTGGCTGAGGAACAAAACGATATCCTTGAGTAGCCCAGTCAGATCCACCGACCGAAATTCAATGTCAAAATCTGTGGCATGACTTGAGTAAATGCTGTCCATCACCTCAGCAGTTCATCAGGTATTGGAGCATTTGCGCCCCAGCAGCGTGTCCCTTTCTCCCACTTTTCCGCCGGTACTCCAGGGCCTCTGTCGGGCACCCCCCAGCAGATGCCTGGCCCATCTCCATCTCCTTGAGTAGCCGATTCAATCTGCTGCAACCACAAGTCACTGGTCGCCATTGTCCTCCTCCACTCACGAGACTCCCTCGCTGAGAGAATCTGTGTGAGCAGGATCAGTCTCAGGAAACGAGCCACATGTCCATACGCCGCAGCTGACGCCTCACGACACAAGTCCGACAGGATACCAAGAATCTCCGAGAGAACCTTTACCAAGGAATTAGGCTCCTGTTCTCAGATTCTTGCGAGTCCAAGTCACATCCATTAGAGCAAGACTGAAGCCCAGACCTGAGATCGGACTTTCTCCACCACACAGTACCTCACGCTACACCCCATTATAAAGTAAATCCTACTCTCCAGCACACCCAAACGTATAATTGGCCTGACTCAACCAGCAGAACAGATATCACTGCCAAGGTAATGATATCCCACACGTCAAAACATCCTCACCACAAACAGGCGCGACAGACGCAGTCATCCAAGATGTCAACTGAAGCTGGATCTTAGTTTTTTTTGGGACCCCCAGAAAACCCGTAATCCCAGCGGGTCCGACTCCTTCATTCCGCACCTCACGGGCCCCAAAAAGGATATCTAAAGTCTTCAAAGATGACTGCATTCATCTGTAAATCACTAGGTCAGAGATCTGACCATTCGCAACGTGCACCAGCAGCT
>JAXMNL010000325.1:12933-25584 GCA_035128595.1 Eptatretus atami | reverse complement strand
GAGGAGGTTATGTTGTGTTTTAAGTTGATGGAACAAAAGGTTAATATGAAAATAATCACAGCGACGGTAAATTATCCCATTAAAAACAAAGGGGGAACACTGACTTGATAAACGTTTATGGATCTAACTGTTCCATAGGACCTGGCTGTGTGTGCGATGGGTTCAATTCGTAACAGTACCATTCTTGACTATTTCAGTTGTTACTGGAGTTATCAGGGGTGTGTACTGGCCACACATTTTTCAGCACTTGTAGGGACTGGATTCCAGGGAGGATGTCGGAGAGATCAAGCTGCTGGTGCACGTTGCGAATGGTCAGATCTCTGACCTAGTGATTTACAGATGAATGCAGTCATCTTTGAAGACTTTAGATATCCTTTTTGGGGCCCGTGAGGTGCGGAATGAAGGAGTCGGACCCGCTGGGATTACGGGTTTTCTGGGGGTCCCAAAAAAAACTAAGATCCAGCTTCAGTTGACATCTTGGATGACTGCGTCTGTCGCGCCTGTTTGTGGTGAGGATGTTTTGACGTGTGGGATATCATTACCTTGGCAGTGATATCTGTTCTGCTGGTTGAGTCAGGCCAATTATACGTTTGGGTGTGCTGGAGAGTAGGATTTACTTTATAATGGGGTGTAGCGTGAGGTACTGTGTGGTGGAGAAAGTCCGATCTCAGGTCTGGGCTTCAGTCTTGCTCTAATGGATGTGACTTGGACTCGCAAGAATCTGAGAACAGGAGCCTAATTCCTTGGTAAAGGTTCTCTCGGAGATTCTTGGTATCCTGTCGGACTTGTGTCGTGAGGCGTCAGCTGCGGCGTATGGACATGTGGCTCGTTTCCTGAGACTGATCCTGCTCACACAGATTCTCTCAGCGAGGGAGTCTCGTGAGTGGAGGAGGACAATGGCGACCAGTGACTTGTGGTTGCAGCAGATTGAATCGGCTACTCAAGGAGATGGAGATGGGCCAGGCATCTGCTGGGGGGTGCCCGACAGAGGCCCTGGAGTACCGGCGGAAAAGTGGGAGAAAGGGACACGCTGCTGGGGCGCAAATGCTCCAATACCTGATGAACTGCTGAGGTGATGGACAGCATTTACTCAAGTCATGCCACAGATTTTGACATTGAATTTCGGTCGGTGGATCTGACTGGGCTACTCAAGGATATCGTTTTGTTCCTCAGCCACTCCGTGTGGGCTTTGGTTGCAATATTGGGGTGTTTTATCATGCAGAAGGTGAAATTCTGTCCAATTTTGAAGTTCTCTTGCAAGAGGACAGCAGGATTTCCGCTCGATTTTTTCTGTTGTGCTCCATCATTTTTCCATTGTCCTGACAATCACACCCATATGTTTTCCGAACAGGACGCCTGGAATTCCCCTCCACCACCAGCTACTTTGTCAACAATATCTTTTGAAGAGTCCTTTCATTCCAAGTTCTGGATCTACTGTCTACATGATCTTTTGAGGAAACTAAATCTCCAAGCTGGCTCAAAGTCATCGCAATGGCCATCCTCCATTGTGCTAAAGTCTTCCTTGGACACTGAGATTTCTGTTGGCGGTCTGGGTCTGCTGCTGATGTCGCTGATCAGGGGAAGCTTTTTCGGGGCTTTGATCGCCGGTCCACCTCGTCATTCTGCTGTTGCCCTAAGTGTTGGCTGGCGTCCGTCATCTTTCCTCGTCCTGGTGTTTGGTGCTGCGTTGTGGCGGTGGGTTCGAGTCCCACCGAATAAGCCGCCAGAACAGCAGAGCGGACATGGTGCAAGTGTAGGCTTCTTGCCTCAGGCTCGCCTTTCTCGAGCTGAGGTAAATAAAGACAAACGGGGTCCATTTATTTTGGTGTGTGGTGGTTTGTGTGTGGCGCGTCCTGGTAATAGAAACTGTTAAGTGCCTTGTACATTGTAATTTTGCATTTTTGTGTGATACTCTGCTCTTGTGTCTCCTGCCCATCTATATATTAATACTGAAGGAAATTTTGTGCTCTCCTAGCGTCGCGTCACGTTTTTCTCGGTACTGTCGTGACCTGGATGAAAGAAACTTCGTACCTGTAGATGCATGCACATAGTGGAATGTCAAACTCAACTCTGAAGCATCTATATATTATATGAAGGAATTTGTGCTCCTCCTAGCGGTCAGTACGTTTTTTCTCGGTACTGTGATGAGAAGTTTTGACACGGTGGTACTCAAAGTAGACGTGCACAAATCAGGGGACTTTCTTCACAGGAGTAGTGTAACCAAAAATGTGTGTACAAGGACGTTTTGTTAAGGCTCATTGGTAAGGCATGGAGTATCGACTGGATCGGCTCTTACAGAGCGCATCTGGTTGTTCATATTGGGGGCTCATGGAACAGATCCGTCTGTGCGGGGTTGGCTGTTATAAAATAACCCCCATTGTTAATGTACAGCTCAGTTTGGTCTTCACTTTCTTTCATTGGTTTTAGCACTGTGCGTATTGGATTGGGAGGCCGGTGCGTAAGTTGATCATTGGGACGGCGAGGCTCTGGTACTCCCGTCAGGTAGCGGACCGAGTCCGTAATGCGACTGGTTCGTGACAGAGTGGCGAGGTGTGGTTTCCCGGTAGTTAGACGGCTGAGTACTTAGGTAAATGGAAATAGACAAGTGGACCACCTCAGCGTCGAAATATTGGGACCACAGGTCGCCTTAGGGACCGTGATTTTCGGACTTATCCGAGAGTCACGACTCATTCGGGGTGTTGGGTGGAGCACGACCACTGCTCCCCTGTGGTCGTTTTGCACGACCCGGCCTACAAAATATATGTGTGTATTTTCCGTCACAAACAGTGATGACTCCATTTACACTTACTCTCTCGAAAACTGGACCACTATATGCTCATGCACTTTCTTGCTCACATGTGGGACTTCAATGCCATCTTAACAGTTGTTGGGTTTGGGTACTTCCGTCACTGCAATGATATTAGCAAAAGACTCTGAGACTCATTGAGACCTGACTCAATGGTCATTCCACGGGTCTCAACCAATAGGCCTTCATCCTTCTAATTGATTTTCGACATTCCCTGAAAATATCTGTGCTCTTCCATCGCTCCAATCGGTTATTGCCCACATGTTGTAATGTTTCTGGTGGTCTCTAATGACAGCCAGAAATCTCGCTCTACTTCCTTCCTGTTCAGTCAACATGTGCCCTAAATGGAGTTCTCGTATCCCTCTTCCTGTCCAGGCTGGAGTTCTCAAGGCGTGGTTGGGCCCTGTTTTAACCTCGATCGAAGTCGGAGGTTACTCTGTTTTCACCTTTTCTGTTTGTTTGTTTGTTTGTTTGTTGTGAAAGTATATCGGAAAAACTCTCGACGGGATTTCAGAAGCTTGGTGGGGGGGGTTAGGTAATGTCCAAGGATCATGCTATTAGATTTTTGGAACTTGGCCCCCCAAAAAATTGTTTAGAGAAAATAATGTTTTTTTTTTTTTTGCATTTTCTAAACATGTTGTAAGTGATTTCCCACCCCCCCCAAAAAAAAAAATTGTTTGAGAAAATATTTTTTTGCATTTCTAATGTCTTAAGTGATTTCGAACCTCCCCCAAAAAAAAAATTGTTCGAGAAAAAACATTTTTTGCTACTTTTTTCAACAAAATTCTCGATTTCTTTCTTTTGCTTTCTACATGTTTTAAGTGACTCCAACCCCCCCCCCCCCAAAAAAAAATGTTGGCAGAAAAGAACTATAACGTCAGCACACTGTTGACATCATAATTTAATGAATAAGATATAAGGTTAACTTGAGTGAACCAACAGTATTGGCGGCGGAGGTTTTTGCACTTCGAGTGCCTCCCCTTAGTTTTTTCTGGGTTTTCATATGATTTCGACTCTTGGAAATCTCTTTATTCTTTGCTGATGACTACCTCTGCCGTACCATTGTATCCTCAGCTGGAAGCAGCGCTTCTTGTTCTCAGATTGGATAAAATACAAACTGTCAACGTGGAACATGTCTTTCAACTGACAAATCTCACACTCTCAATGCTCTCCGAAAGGACGTCTGACGCCCCACCAATCTACTTCTCACAATTGAGAAGAAGTCTTTAACAAGCCTTGGGCTCATATCTGCATATCTTTAGGGAAAGCCAATTTCAAACTGGCCTCCAAAGTAGTCGCGACTGGCATACCTCGTCATGAAAGTCTTCTCGGACACTGAGGCTCCTGAACATGCAAGCTTTCGTCCGCAGCCTGATGGAGTACTGCTCTCTCCTCAGGGCTGTGCTCCATTTCCTTTTTCTCGGATTCACGCTGTGGAACAAGGCATTTAGGATCATTGCCATCTCCCGCGGGAGGCTGAGTATTTTGGCTCTCACTCTCTCACGCAGGGGCAGTGGGTCTTTCTGTCTTTCCCGTTCTTCGTCTCGCGACCCACCATATTTCCAAGGGGCTCAAGGACGCCAACAACCTTCTGGAAAACTGCCAAAACCAAGAATACTGCTCCCTTCACTCTTTCATTTCTTTTTTCGCCTTTGAACAAACTCACTATCTCCTCCTTCAATCCATCTTCCTCCAGGATTAAACATGTTTCTCACATCTTTCTTCCCATCCAAAACCTGTTTTTCTACCCCGTTAATCACCCCAAACCCACCTACTTCAAATCCTGGCTCCTTACTGAAAGTCTGTAGTGTCATCTTGATTCGTGTTCCCCGCCCATCTAACACTACCAAATCTCGCTAATGTCTTGTTCCATTGTTTTGTTTTCCCTCTTGCCCTTGTTGGTGGTCGTTGTGGTTTTCGCTCATTAGAGGGTCTCGACATGTGTACAAAAAAAAAAATTGATTGGAGTCATCTGTGGTAATTCAAATGATGGACATGATTCGAAAAAGCAACACACCTTGTCCAGATGAGGTTCCCCACAGTTGACAGTGGAGGTCAGAGCAAGAAACTTTCCATGCAGTCGCAGGAACTGTCTATAACTCTGGAGATAAAATGTGAGAAGGCGTGATCTGGGGAAGGATATGAAATCCATTTCTAGTGTAGAAAGGTCAAGAGCAAGTAGTCCTTAAGAAAATGGAAAGAATATGAACTAAGCTTTCCTAGAAGTTGGCGTCGAAAACTGAGCAACGACAAGAAGGACCTTTGTCAGGGAGGTAAAGAGAATCAACACTCATTATGACAGAACACAGAGTTTTTTACTGAGATGGGAGACCTGTCGAAGGACAAAATTCTGCAGCATTAAAATCTCGGCTTTAATGGGAGAATGCAAGAGGAAGCCAACTCCTGAGTAAAGGACGTGACAACACGTTTGGAGTTTGTAAAAAGGCACGTGAAGACTTTGAGCGGCAGAGGCAAAACATTCTGTGGTCTGATGAGACGAAATGGGAACTCTTTTGGTTGAATGCAAAGAAATGCATTCTGGAGAAACTGACACAGCTCTCAACGCATCAAAATCATTCCCCCACGTGAGCATGGTGGCGTCGCATCAATGTTAGGGGATGCTTTTCAGCGGCAAGGTTATGGGAATTGCAAGGCAGAGGGAAAATGAATTGGAGCCAATACAAGCAAATCCTCGAGGAGTTGGCTGCTGATGTTGCTTCATGTAGGTGCGGGCTTGGATCTTCGGGGGGGGGGTTTTCCCTGGGAAGTTAAATCCCACTCAGTGTTGAATATCAGGTGGATTACTCGGCCTGTCATCCTTCGAGTGGCAAAGTGAGTGCCAGCATGTCTGGCATACTGTGTCGGAGTGGCGACCGTCCAGGATGTGCCAATAGCCAAGGAGACTGCAGAAGCAGACCACGTCTGCACAGAGTATGGTCCAAATATCCTCCTGCTTAAGGAGAACTCTTCAGAGTGTAAAGCTTCGACACGGCAAAGATTTACGTTACACGGACAATTCACCAAGTTTACAGCAAAGCAAACAGCAACACAAAAAGTATTGACTTGAGGATTTGGAATTTGCATTGATGAAAGACATTTCAGCTTTTAGTTTTAATAATTTGTAAAATTTCAAAAGTATGTTTTCCGCTTGTCTTATGGGTATTTTGTGTTGATGAGTGAAAAACTTTAATCTAATCAATTTTGAAGTCAGGTGGAAAAACAAAGTAAAAAGATCGGGGGTTGGATGAATACTTGAATGAAGGCATTGTAGGTTTCACTAAAAACAACAAAGGGCTCATTGGTGTCTTTATTTTCTTTCTGCCGTGACATCATCCAGGTGGTAACTGGTGCATTCCTTCGGTGCTGAGGTGGAAAGGGAACACTGTTGTTGTGTCTTTATACATCCTTAAAAACATAAGTTTCTGTTTGGAATGATTTTCAATTTCGTTTCATTTTGCAGGCAGAATAAAACTATTATTTCTCTCTCCCGTGCATGTGGATCGGGACGGATTCAAGCCAAAGTATGATAAACTACAGTTTGTTTTCCGATTAATGTTTAAAATATATACTTTCAACTGAATAAGAGTTGTTCTGAAATAAATGATGTTGTGAAGACTGAGGACAAGTGAACAAACTGCTAAACTCCACCTTTCGCTTTTCGTGTGCGTGGGCACAAAAAACAACAAAAATTGCGCTTTAATGTATTCACCAGTTTCCGAAAGTCCGTCGCTTTTCCATTATGGAATAATAAACGACGGATTTGTATTCAAACTATTTGCTCCATTAACCCATAATTTTTCCCGAGGGTATCTCCCTCTGCTTGGAAGTCAGCTGACATATCCTCATAAACCAGCATCCGTGCTTAATCTTGCATTGGGTGAGCAAAAATACCTCCATCTCGCTTGCGAAGCTCATTGTTGTTTGCTTGGTTGAACCTCCGCTGAAAATGAGTGAAATGAAACATTCCCTTCCTTGTGCTGCTTTCTGCTCCTCTTGTGCACTTCTCCCCTCTGCTGCTCAACATCCTTGTGCCCCTCCTCATACGCTCCCCCTCCTCAGCACAATGAATTACAGATACGGCAGGATAGCCGGAGGAAGATGCTCGTCTAGCTGTCTCGCCTGGGTTTTTAAAATGCAGACCCAGCAAAAACTGTCACCGGTGTTTCACAGGCAGGGTGATTCATAATGTGTGTGTTTTCTCCAAATGGGTGTTAAACCTCGGCGTACATCGCCTGGATCCCTCCTTCCCTCATTCCCCATCTCTTCCTCTCTCTATACTCCTTGCCTTCTTCCTACTTTTTCTTATGTTCCTCATCCTTCTTTTCTCTTCCTCTATCCCTTCTCCTCTTCCTTCATCCTCCTCTTCTCTATTTCCATCCTCCTTTCTCGTCCCGTCCTCCTTAACTCCTCCATCTTCTCTCCTTTTTGAATATTCAACAGCGAAGGAAGGTATATTTTGCTGGTAAACAGTAAACAACAAATTACTTTAATCATTACTTTCACACTTTCCTCAATGAAAAGAGGGTTTGATTAACGTAAATTATTTTAATTAGTCAGGTGTCATGAGGTTCAAGTCTGACCTCAGATGATGGTAAATGTTTGTAACGTGTCCTTTATGATATTCATAAGACCACTTGTAATAGAGAGATAGTGGTGCGACAGAGTCTCTGGGATTATGGAGACACAATCCCTGGAAGGTGACATCGCCACGATACCAAGGGTCATATCCAGAAGATGGTATATTTGCACTCGAAGGTGCGCTGTACCCACCTGGTTCATTTCAAAAGGAAAGTGGGGAATTTGAACTCAGGACCCTGAAACAAGCCCACACCTAATTAAACACGCAGGTATAGCTTTAATGAATATTTTACAAAACCGATAAACAGAGTCGGTACAAACCACACCTATTCCGTGATGGTTTATAAAGTTTTACCAGCGGTGAATAGTCGGGTCCAGTCAGGTTAAATTTTCGTGAAAATAATTATGGGGTAAACTTTGGGATTGACTTATGATTTCCATCATCGAGCAGAATTATAATTTCCTCCTGTGAACTCTCACCACTCTGTCTTTACAAACAGCCGATATTTAAGTGGGTAACTAGTTCTACTAATTTAATCCAATGTTGAAACATAATTTGGCCTAATAAGGTTGTTACAGGAGAGTATAAATCAACTGGCGATGCAAGGGAGGTGTTGTATAGTGGGCATACTCTCTGAAAGCAAAGGTTAAGTGCTCCGCTCTCATTAGGATTACCGTCAGAGAGGAGGTAAAGATGCATTGGCAGTCTCATAACAAGGCACTGTGTGCGGTGCAAGAGGATCATCCAAAGTAATCTTCATGATTTTTGTTGTAAACGAGATAAGAGGAATGAATGTATGAATGAAGTGATGAGGTATAAAATGATTGTCATACTTGTAAGAGGGAGGGTAATTCATGGATGGGATTTTTAATCAATTCCGGTCCGTCAGACCGTGACATTCACTAATAATGAAGTTGTGTTAATAAAGGATCGCAGGGATAACACAAGTTCTGGTAAGGGTGAGTAGTACGGGTTGGATTGTCCTCGGGTGAACGTCTGGAACGGTCTTCCGGAGAACCTCGACGACCGTATCTATGAGCCGTCGTGCGGGGTGTTCTTCGAGATTGTCATGTGGACGCACGGTGTGTCGGGTGAAGGACGGGCCGCTGTGGTAACGAGTGAAGAGCGGAGTGTTGGGAAAAGCGAACAGGGAGTCGGGGTGTTGGTTCGCCATCACGTGTATGATTTAAAAATAATAAATAGATTGAACGTTCGTTTACCGGATTATGTTTGTGTTTGATTGTGTTTGTGAAAATGAAAATGAGTCGGAGTTGGCGAGATTATCTCGAGAACAACGTTTTTTTCTGTTTTTGTATTATCCGACATCTTCCTCATAACGGAGTAATTATGGTATATGGGATGTGGGTATGTGGATGTGGGAAGTGGGTATTGGATGTGATGTGGGATGTGGGTACGTGGGTATGTAGCTGTGGGTGTGATGTGGAATGTGGGTACGTGGTATGTAGGAATGTGGGTTACGTGGTTGTAGAATGTGGGTATGTGGGTATGTCGGAATGTGGGTGTGGTATGTGGGGTACGTGGTACGTAGAATGTGGTAGTTCAAATGTTCAAACCCTTCTTCCCCGGGGGTTTTACGGGTCACCTTTTTCCCTGGGGGTCGATTCAACCCTTTTTCCTTGCGGTACAACCCCTTTCGAGTTCCAACCCTTTTTCCGGGGTTCGGGTTCAAACTTTTCGGGGGTTTCCCGGTTCACACTTTTTTCCCGGGGTAATCTTTTCCCGGGGTCGGTTAAACTTTTTCCGGGGTCGGGTTGCAAACTTTTCCGGGGGTCCCGTGTTAACCCTCTTTTTGTATCCTTCGAGGTCGTATGAGAGCTAAAAAACGCACGCAAGGGGGCAATGAACAAGAGGGGCGAGTGGGAAGGAAGTGGGGAATAAAGGGGAGCATCGGTGAGTGCAAACACTTGCGCTATTCTGGATTAAGTGAACCTGATATCTATTCATTGTAGGTAAAACGGATCAGATCGTTGAACACGTTGGAATAAACTTAAACCAATGGGCCGCATGTAAAATGCCAAAAAAAATACATCGAAATTTTTGAAAAAAAGGTGAAAATTGTTTTGTTTTTTTCCTAAAATTTTTTTTGGGGGGGTGGGGGTTGGAATACATTAAAAAATTTGAAATGAAAAAAATTAAAATATTTTTCAATAAATCGAGTTTTTGAAAAAAAGTTGAAAAAAAAATTTTTTTTCTGACAAATTTATTGTTTGGTTGGAAAATCACTGTCTACGGTGACAGTTTCTCGTCCCAGCATCATCCATCGGCACCATTAAACACGTGCGTGTCAGCACGTACATGGGCGGAGTTCCCTCGGCCACCAGAGCTCCGACTCCGCCCCAGAGAGATGGAATGTTCTCCCGACCATCGAGAGGTGAGACGTCTCAGACACCGACTTTCCCACGAACACCGGACCAATGGGAGGCGAGACGTCTCAGGCGGCGAACTTTCCCACAGCCTCTCGACCATTGAGAGGTGAGACGTCTCAGACGGCGATCCTTCCCACGGCACCCCAGCCCACAGGAGAAATGCAATATAAGGAACGCCAGGGCCTTGGAAACGGCGTCAGGGTTGGGCGATCGGGTTCGAGGTGCCGGAGATCGACTCTCGTTGTGAGGTGCTAAAAGTTAGATTTGGGCCGTGGTGGGGCGCGGGTTTTCCAGCTTGTCTTCAGAGAGGCATCGTGAGAGTGTGAGATTTGCTCAGATTGAAAGACATGTTCCACGTGTTGGAGCATTGGTGTTTTTACAGATCTGCACGAGAACACTGGCTAGATGCGAGTCAATGCGCGTTGCTGCCTTGGGTGCTCTAGGTCTGTAGGTGGATGACCCAGATTGGACAGGGTGCATGAGCTGTAGGAGGAGCAGCAATATATTTACGGAGATAGAGAAGAGCGAGTCAAGTAGAGTCGGACAGAGATCATTGCCGAATCCCGAAAAATACAACCATGGGCCTCAGAAACACTGCCTTAGCATCTCCTAGCCGTCGGACACGCAAGAAGGGATGAGAGAACTCTATTTCAGAGCCGTGCCACATGTTACTGCAACGTAGACGCCTAAGTATGACGTGCGTGAGGTCCGGTCTGCTGCTGTGTCATGTCATCGATGTAATCCAGCATGATACATTGACAAGCAATTGGGTTGCAGAATGACCGAAACGTCTGTGGCGGTGCGATGGGTAGGTGGTCGGAAGAAACAACAGAGATTCCTCAGGGAAATTGGTTGTCGAAATCAGATGAGGAAAGAGATGGAGCTCCGGATTGGTAAGTAGTCCCGGTTGCACGATTAGGACGCCCAGAGTTTGTTGTATTCAGTCCCAATTGCTCGAAGTCTGGCCATGAAGTCTTTTTACTGAACGTAAGCTGCTGAGGGCAGTGACGCAGATGGTACCGACGGGGTTCTTTTTTGGGTGTGTGTGTTTGTTGTGTGGCGCCGATCACCTGTAGCCAGCTGTTACATGACCTTAAGTCTGCCTCCAATTTGAGCAGTTATAATTGCCATATATTTTACTATACATAGTTGAGACCGTAAGAGATGAGTTGGGACTGCATGAGTGGTTACGTTTCAGTTGGTTCATTGGTCGTCTCGGTATGAAGATGAGGTGTATAATGAGTCATACACTGTTCTGGTGATGAGAACACACACCACATTATTGGTGTAGGCGGGGTTCGTGGCGATAAACGACCACGAGGGGAGCAGTAGGCGTCGCTCCACCGAACCCCCGGAATTTAGGTCGTGACTCTCGGATAAGTCCAAAAGGTCACGGGTCCCTTAGCTGACCTCGGTCGCCAATATTTACGCGTGAGGTGGGGTCACTGTCTATTCCAATTACCTAAGTACTCACGCTCTAGCACGTCTAACTACCGGGGAAAACACCCTCGGCCGACTCTTCCGAACCGAGTCGCATGTCCGACTCGGTCTGGCGTACCGAGCGGGAGTTACGCGGAGCCGCGCCAGTCCCAATGACAATTTCTTACGGCACACAGCCTCCCTAATTCCCAATACGCACAGTGCAAACAATGAAAGAAAGTGACAGACAACGAGCTGGTACATTGAACAATTGGGGGGGGGGGGGGTTATTATAATGGGCAGGGGAGCACAGAGAGCAGAGTTATCACGACCATAAGAAATGCAATTTACAATGTACAAGGCACTTTAACAGTTTCTACTTACAGGACGGCGCCACACACAACACACACACCCAAAAAATGGACCCCGTTTGTCTTTATTTGGCTTCAGCTCGAGGAAGGCGAGCTGAGGCAAGAGCCTACACTTGAACCTGTCTGCTCATGCGGTCTGGCCGAGCTTGTCCGTGGCGGGACTCAAACCCACCGCCACAACGCAGCACCAGGGATGAGGAAAGAGCGACGGACACCAGCCAGACGAAGGGGACGAGGCGAATGATGACGAGGTGACCGGCGATCAAGCCCGAAAAAGCTTCCCCTGATCAGGCGACACCAGCGAGCAGACCCAGACGCCAGACAGAATTCTCAGGTGTGCCAAGGAAGGACTTTAGCACAATGGAGGATGCCAGTTGGCGATTGACTTTGGAGGCCAGGTTGGAGATGTGGCTTTCCTCGAAAAGATCATGGTGACAGTGAGATCCAGAACTTGAATGAAAGGACTTCTTCAAAGGAATGTTGACAAAGTGCTGGGTGGTGGAGGGGGATTCCAGGCGTTCTTTCGGAGAGACATAGTGAGGGTGTGAGTTGTCAGGACAGAACGGAAAATGGATGGAGCACAACAGAAAAATCGGAGAAGAAATCCTGCTGTCCTCTGCAAGAGAACTGAAATTGGGACAGAATTTATGTTCAGCATGATAAACACCCCAAGCATGCAACCAAAGCCACACTGAAGTGCTGAGGAACAAAACGATATCCTTGAGTCGCCCAGTCAGAGCCCCGACCGAAATTCAATCGAAAATCTGTGGCATGACTTGAGTATTGCTGTCCATCAACGCTCAGGTCAGGTCAGGTCAGGTATGGAGCATGCGCAGAGAGCGCGTCCCTTTGTCCACTTTCCGACGGTACTCCAGGTCTGGTCTGGTCTGGTCGGCTTGGCAGCGATTGGGTTCGAGGTGCCGGAGATCGACTCGTCTGGTCTGGTCGGCTTGGCAGCGATCGGGTTCGAGATGCCGAGATCGACTCGTCTGGTCTGGTCTGGTCGCTTGGTAGCGATCGGGTTCGAGATGCCGGAGATCGACTCGTCTGGTTGTCTGGTCGCTTGGCAGCGATCGGTTCGAGGTGCGT
>JAXMNL010000324.1:59480-64719 GCA_035128595.1 Eptatretus atami | reverse complement strand
CAACTTGAAAACCGTGTGTCATCAGGAAGAAAGAAATCAAACTCTCGGAAGTTGTCCGAATCATTCGAATCTAAAAGATGCCGATTCTTTGTGTTGTGGTTTAATTAACCTCCGCCATCGAAGATGGTTCTTCCTGTTTTCACCCCTGACGAGAATAATCACCTTCGAATCACCAATAGCCTAGTTAATTGACCTCCACCTGGTTAATTGTAGTGATTCTGATGATTTAAGAAGAAATCAGTTGTTCCTGTAGGTTTCCTCTGCTGTTGGTGAATTTCACAGCAAAGACTCAATCTGACCTTTCAAAACTCTGGAATAAAGTTGTGAAAAGCACAGATCAGGGGATGGGGAAAAAAAATTTTAAAAGGCCTTGAATATCCCTTGGAGCACAGTCAAGACAATCATTATGAAGTGGAGGGTGTATGGTACCACACAAGACCCTGACTAGATCAGGCGTCCTCCAAACTGGATGACCAAGCAGGAGGAGAATGATCAGAGAGTCACCAAGAAGCCAATGACAACTTTTAAAGATACAGCTTTATGGCAAAGACTGTTCATTGGTGCACGTGACATTATCCCAAGCACTCCACAAGTATGGCCTGTACAGTAGGATGGCAAGAAGGAAGCCATTACTCCAAAAAACACACCTTGAGTCGCGTTTGAGGTGTGCAAAAAAACCCACTCCGGAGATTCTGAAGCCACGTGGCAAAAAGGTTTGTGGTCTGATGAAACTAAGATGGAACTTTTTGGCGTAAATGCAAAACGTTACGTTTGGTCCAAACCCAACACAGCACATCACCCAAAAGAACACCATCCCTACTGTGAATCATGGTGGCAGCATCATGTTATGGGGATGTTTCTCATCAGCAGGACTGGGGCACTTGTCAGAGATAGAATGGAAAATGGAGCAAAATACAGAAAAAAAAAAACATGGATGGATGGAAGTTCACCTTTCAACATGACAACGACACATCCAAACGACTACTGGAGTGTTTAAGGAACAAAAAGATAAAGTCTCTTGAGTGGACCAGTCAGAGCCCTGATGTAATCCAATCGAAAATCTGTGGCATGACTTGAAGATTGCTGTCCATCAACGCTCCCCCACAACTTGACTGAACTTGAAAGATTTGTGTCAGAAGAATGGGAAATATTGCCCAATCAAGGTGTGCAAAGTTGGTAGAGACCTATCCCAACAGACTCACACCTGTAATTGCTGTCAAAGGTTCTTCCACCAAGTGTTAACTCAGGGGGTTGGACACTAATCCATCCAAGATATTCCAGTTTTGTATTTTTAATTAATTTTTTTGAAATTTGTGCAATTTGTTTTTCGCTTGGAAGTTGTGGGTCAGATGTGTAAATAAAGGTGTAAAAAAAATCTGATTTAATGCGATTTATTTTCAGGCTGTAAGGCAACAAAAGGTGAAAAATTTGAAAGGGGTGTAGTCTTTCTGTAGGCACTGTAAATCCATAACCATCCCTTCCGTTCAAATCCCACTCGGCTGTTGAATTAATACCAGGTGGGGTTGACTCTGCCTGTCATCCTTCCGAAGTCGGCAAAATGAGTGCCAGCTTGCTGGTATCCTGTGTCGGAGTGACGACCCGTCCAGGATTGTGCCCAATAGCCAAGGAGATCTGCACAGTGTGTGTTCCCAATGGATGGATGGATGGATGGATTCCTTCCGTCCTCAAACCCATTTGAATTTCCCCCCCTCTTTCCTTCCTATAAAAAATAAAAAAGCAAGACAACAAACAAAAAACAAACAACCATCCTTTTTGCACCACTAGGTGAATAGGGATACGAGCAGTTTCACTGGTTGAGGTCACAATCCACAATCAGAGTCGCCACTCTGATTCAGGATGCTCGAAGAGCTCATTGTTCCAGATCTGGTTCTCATGTTGCGACCGAGGAAGGATGACAGGCTGAATCAATCCACCTGGTAATACTTATGGCATGACAGGGACTTGAACTCAACACCTAAGATCTCAGCCAGCCATCTTAGCCACAACCAGACTATATTCTAGCAAAACTACATCAGATCAAAATGATTTAATTACTCGCAAAACAAATTATGAAATTGCTGAACTGAACCTGTGCCATCAAGTGTGGAGGTTATCTTGTGTATGCAGGGATAAAATGGCACAAAAGGTACAAAATGGCTTTTCGAATACACGTGTCATCATAAGTGGTGGAGGGTTCGTTGAAATAACCTCCAAAAACCTCACTTTGTGACGACTCCAGGAACAAACTTCACACAAGTGCCAAATCAACTCCAAAGCAGACAACTGTGAAATCTGAAAGAAAGATTTTTAAAATGAAGTGAGAAGATAATCTCAAACAATGTTGGCCAGGAATATATTATATATATATATATATAAGCATTTGCTAGCTTCACAACATGGACAAAGCATAATGTGGACAACTTCAGGGATGAAAAGACAAAGAGTATAGGAAAAGCACAACGGCCACAATGGACATGTATGAACACAGTATATGGGATTTAAACCTGAACCCACAATCATGAACTAAGAGCATGAATTGGAATGCCAAAGAAACAAGCCAACCCACCGCTTTCCCACCTGTCACGAATTGTTACCTGTTTACAAGTCCTCTTCTCTCGGGTGGTTTTGGTTTGAAGCTGTAAAAGAAAATTGTTTTTAACATTATCTGGACACCTCACAGTTTGGATCAAGAAAACTTTCAATTGTGAGATGTTGAACAACAACAACAACAAACAAAAAAACAGAACTAGAAGGGCACTCGGTAGAGCGCGTACCACGCCCCGCAATGCCTGATCCTGAGAAACATATCGGACCCAAGACATTTTTGAAACATCATGCGATATATCGTTTTTGACCCAATCTCTCAATGGTGAAGAATCACTTAAAAAATTAAATAACTCTCATATCAAGATCCGGATCTTCATCAAATTGAATCAATTCTTCCTTGCTAAACACCCAACATATCCACCAACGTTTCACCAATCCGTCACAACTTTTATAATATCTGCAATATATAATTTTTGGCCCATCTCTCATGGTGAAGAATCACTTTAAAAATTAAATAATTCTCATATCCAGATCCGGATCTTCATCAAATTGAATCAATTTTCCTTGCCACACACACAACACTGTCCATCAAGTTTCATCCGAATCCGTCCGCAACCTTTTGAAATATCGTGCTTAATATCATTTTTGGCCACATCTCTCATTGGTGAGAAATCACTTAAAAGGATTCAAGTAGTCTGATCCGGATCCTCATCAAAATTGAATCAATTCTTCCTTGGCAAACACCCAACATATCCACCACGTTTCATCCGAATCCATCAACAACCGTTTGAGATATTGTGCTATATAACTTTTTGGCCCATCTCTCATTGGTGAAGAATCACTTTAAAGGATTCTCATATCCAGATCCGGATTTCATCGAAATTGAATCAATTTCTTCTTGCCAAACACCCAACATTATCCACCAAGTTTCATCCGAATCCATCCCCAACCTTTTGAGATATCGTGCTTAATATCATTTTTGCCACATCTCTCATTGGTGAAGAATCACTTAAAAGGATTCAAGTAGTCTGATCTGGATCCTCATCAAAATTGAATCAATTCTTCCTTGGCAAACACCCAACATATCCACCACGTTTCATCCGAATCATCCACAACCGTTTGAATATCGTGCTATATATCATTTTTGGCCCATCTCTCATTGGTGAAGAATCACTTTAAAGGATTCTCGTATCCAGATCCGGATCTTCATCGAAATTGAATAAATTCTTCCCTTGCTACACACCCAACATATCCACCAAGTTTCATCCGAATCCGTCCACCCTTTTTAAATATCGTGCAATATATAAATTTTGGCCCCATCTCTCAATGGTGAAGAATCACTTTAAAAATTAAATAATTCTCATATCCAGATCCGGATCTTCATCAAATTGAATCAATTCTCCTTGCCACACACACACCTGTCCATCAGTTTCATCCGAATCCGTCCGCAACCTTTTGAAATATCGTGCTTTAATATCATTTTTGGCCACATCCTCTCATTGGTGAAGAATCACTTAAAAGGATTCAAGTAGTCTGATCCGGATCCTCATCAAAATTGAATCAATTCTTCCTTGGCACCAACACTATCCACCACGTTTCATCCGAATCCATCCACAACCGTTTGAGATATCGTGCTATATTATTTTTGGCCATCTCTCATTGGTGAAGAATCACTTTAAAGGATTCTCGTATCCAGATCCGGATCTTCATCGAAATTGAATCAATTCTTCCTTGCCAAACCCAACATATCCACCAAGTTTCATCCGAATCCATCCCAACCTTTGGATATTGTGCTTAATATCATTTTGGCCCCATTCCATCTCTCATGGTGAAGAATCACTTAAAAGGATTCTCGTAGTCTGATCCGGATCCTCATCAAAATTGAATCAAATCTTCCTCGCCACACACCCAACCTGTCCATCAAGTTTCATCCGAATCTGTCCAACCTTTTAATATATCGTGCTTAATATCATTTTTGGCCACATCTCTCATTGGTGAAGAATCACTTAAAAGGATTCAGTAGTCTGATCCGGATCCTCATCAAAATTGAATCAATTCTTCCTTGGCAAACACCCAACATATCCACCACGTTTCATCCGAATCCATCAACAACCGTTTGAGATATCGTGCTATATATCATTTTTGGCCCCATCTCTCATTGGTGAAGAATCACTTTAAAGGATTCTCGTATCCAGATCCGGATCTTCATCGAAATTGAATCAATTCTCCTTGCCAAACACCCAACATATCCACCAAGTTTCATCCGAATCATCCCAACCTTTTGAGATATCGTGCTTAATATCATTTTTGGCCCCATCTCTCATTGGTGAAGAATCACTTAAAAAGGATTCTCGTAGTCTGATCCGGATCCTCATCAAAATTGAATCAAATCTTCCTCGCCACACACCAACCTGTCCATCAAGTTTCATGCGAATCTGTCCACAACCTTTTGAAATATCGTGCAATATATAATTTTTGGCCCCATCTCTCAATGGTGAAGAATCATTTTAAAAATTAAATAATTCTCATATCCAGATCCGGATCTTCATCAAAATTGAATCAATTCTTCCTTGCCAAACACCCAACATATCCACCACGTTTCGTCCAAATCCGTCCACAGCCTTTTGAGATATCGTGTATTATATATCATTTTTTGTCCCATCTCTCAATGGTGAAGAATCACTTAAAAAGA
>JAXMNL010000324.1:54480-56980 GCA_035128595.1 Eptatretus atami | reverse complement strand
ACGTCACTGAATTTACAATGGCAGAAGCAAAGAAATGTTCGCGGGTGGATTTGAACCTGGGAACCGGAAGTTGGAAGTTCGCTGAAGGAAAGAAGAGGAAAAAAAATTCCACATCGTCTGATGGACTTTTTCCTTTTCTCCATTTCCAATGTTGGACCAGGTCGATCACGTGACGTGTAGATCGAGGGGCGTCGGATGTTGGCAGCACTTGTAAGTTGCTTGCGTGTGAATGGGTGATTGCGTCGACTGTTGCTGGAGCACATCATGATGGCTCGAATGGCGTCCTCCCGCGCCGAAGCTCCTCGTACAGGATATCGAACACGGAAGCCAACTTTGAAACAACTGCAGTCACCCGAATCCTGCATCGACCAGAAACCTCAATGATTTGCTGTTCCACCTTCTTTGTTTCCCCCAACTTGTCACCGTGTCCATTTTCACCAGCCGTGTTAAAGTGCGGAACGTGCCATTACGGGTGATGGGTTAGGGTGATGGTTAGCTGTTAGGGTTAGGTTAGCTTTAGGGTTCGGGTTAGCTGTTAGGGTTAGCTGTTAGGGTTAGCTGTTAGGGTTAGCTGTTAGGGTTAGCTTGGTTAGGGTTAGCTGTTAGGGTTAGCTGTTAGGGTTGGGGTTAGGGTTAGGGTTAGCTGTTAGGGTTAGGTGTTAGGGTTAGCTGTTAGGGTTAGCTGTTAGGGTTAGGGTGTTAGGGTTAGGGTTAGCTGTTCGCTGTTAGGGTTAGGGTTAGCTGTTAGGGTTAGCTGTTAGGGTTAGGGTGTTAGGGTTATGGTTAGGGTTAGCTGTTAGGGTTAGCTGTTAGGGTTAGGGGTGTTAGGGTTAGGGTTAGGGTTAGAAAGAACCCTGAAAGAAAAATTCTCTCAAAAATTTCATAAAAACATGGTAAAACTAGAGGGGGAGCACTCGGGAGAGTGCAAAACCTCCGCCGCCAATACTGCTGGGTCACTCAAGTGAACCTTATATCTTATTCATTAAATATGACGTCAACAGTGCTGACAGAGTTATAATTCTTCTCTCCAACAATTTTTTTTTTTGGGGGGGGGGGGGTTGGAAATCACTTAAAACATGTAGAAATGCAAAAAAAAGAAATCGAAATTTTGTTGAAAAAAAATTGCAAAAAATATTTTTTTTCTCTAAAACATTTTTTTTGGGGGGGGGGGTTGGAAATCACTTAAAACATGTAGAAATGCAAAAAAAAAATTTTTTTTCTCTAAATTGTTTGGGGGGGTTGAAATCACTTAAAATGTAGAAATGCAAAAAAATTTTTCTCTAAATTTTTTTTTGGAGGGGGTACAATTTTTTTGGGGGGGGTTGGAAATCACAAAACATGTAGAAATGCAAAAAAAAAAAAAATTCTCTAACAATTTTTTTTTGGGGGGGGGGTTGGAAATCACTTCAAACGTGTAGAAATGCAAAAAAAAAAAAATTTTTTTTTACTCTAACAATTTTTTTTTGGGGGGGGGGACCAAGTCCAAAATCTAATGGCATGATCCTTGGACCTAACCCCCCCACCAAGTTTCGTCGAAATCCGTCGAGGAGTTTTTCCGTAATACTGTTCACTCACACACAAACAAACAAACAACAACAGAAAGGGATGAAAACAGTAACCTCCGATCTTCGATGGCGGAGGTTAACTTGAGGGGAGCACTCGGTAGTTAGGGTTAGGGTAGGGTTAGGGTTAGGGTTAGCTGTTAGGGTTAGGGTTGGGTTAGGGTTAGGGTTTGTTAGGGTTAGGGTTAGGGTTAGGGTTAGGGTGTTAGGGTTAGCTGTAAGGGTTAGCTGTTAGGGTTAGGGTGTTAGGGTTAGGTTAGCTGTTAGGGTTAGCTGTTAGGGTTAGCTGTTAGGGTTAGGGTGTTAGGGTTAGGGTTAGCTGTTAGGGTTAGCTGTTAGGGTAGGTGTGTTAGGGTTAGGTTAGGGTTAGCTGTTAGGGTTAGCTGTTAGGGTTAGGGTGTTAGGGTTAGCGTTAGAAAGAACCCTGAAAGAAAAATTCTCTCAAAAATTTCATAAAAACATGGTAAAACTAGAGGGGGAGCACTCGGTAGTGTGCAAAACCTCCGCCGCCAATACTGCTGGGTCACTTAAGTGAACCTGATATCCTATTCATTGCAGGTCAAAACGGATCAGACTCCACTGAACCACGATTGAATAAACTAAAATAGATCGATGCGCATGTAGAAATGCCAAAAAAATAAAATCGAAATTTTTTTGAAAAAAAAGTTGCAAAATTTCTTGGGTTTTTTTTCTCTTACAAATCTTTTGGGGGGGGGGGGGTTGGAAATCACTTAAAACATGTAGAAATGCAAAAACAAAAATTCAAATATTTTTTCAAAATGGCCGCCATAGCGGCCATATTGGACTTTGGACCGAGTCCAAAATCGAATGGCATGATCCTCGGACCATACCTAATCCCCCACCAAGTTTCGTCGAAATCCGTCCAGGAGTTTTTCGTAATACTGTTCACAACAAACAAAACAAACAAACAAACAAAC
>JAXMNL010000324.1:29014-40159 GCA_035128595.1 Eptatretus atami | reverse complement strand
GGCATAATTTGGAGAGAAGACGAGAGAGGAGAAGAGGGGGAGATGAGAGAGATGACGACGAGGAGGGGAGAGAGAGAGAAGACAGAAGGAGAGAGAGAGAGAGAGAGGAGAAAACACAGGCAGGTCACAAAGACGTAGATCACATTACTGGAGCGCGAGTTCCTCAGTATGTCACTTGTCCGAGGTCATCGCAGCGTTTGTTTCGACGTCAGTCCGTAGTATGAGTTGCTCCCGACACCGTGGGTCGCAGCTCGTTCCACAGCCCCGGCACCCACAATTAATAAACATGGTTAGATAATACCGCGTCATGATTGCATGTCACAAGGCCGAATCCTTTGGCCTGAATACCTCCAAGCAAGTCGAGGCAAAGCCGGTCACTCCTCAGTGCTTTTCATCCATTGTGAGTATGCTTGGCTCTACACGAGAGAGGCAACAAAAAGAAAACAAGTCACAAGGTGGACTTCGTGCAAAAAATCGAACGTTTAACAACAAAAAAAACGAGTTGATTGATGGATATGAAGATGATTTACATTAATAAACTTCGTTATCGACCTTTAAGAATTAAAAGTGCTCAAAATAATTAAAAACATGAAGAACAATTAAAATAGACAACTGGAAGCAAATTTTAAACGGACTTTGATGTCCCAAGTGTGAACAAGAAATTCCAACAAGAGGTTATGAAAGATGAGGGAGTCGGGGAAGAAAGGAATGATAAAAGAGGAATGAGTGAAATGGCCTCCGCATTAAATACCTTGAAATAGTCTTTCAAAATATTTATTTGTTTCTCTCTGTTCTTCTGATAATAACACGTTAAAGGTAAGCATGGGCAGTCTCCATCCTTAGAAAAGGTTTTTGCATTCGCGGATCGGCCCCCACCCCACTCCGTGCCCCTCCAGCACTCTCCATCGTTTAATAACATGTCGCACGAATGAAACACTTTGGAAACAGCCTGAAACGGATGAAGAAGAAACGATACTCAAACCTTGAAAAGACATATCAGTCCCCAGCGTCAATTGTTGACTGTCATATCAAACCACGAAGAAGCAAGAATTGTGACGTCAAATTGGGATGTCATAGCACCTGTTCTCCTGTCATTGGTTTGGTAAATAAAATGGCCATAACTTCGGAAAGCCACCTTCTGTAGCGATTAATTTAAACCTTGAAAAGGACATCCACAGGGCCCCAGCAATATACCTGGCAATTTACAATAACGGGACAAGGTTGTCGAGAACACGGTGCAACAGACACACAAGACACACACACAACATCTGGAATTATAAGCATAATATACACTAAGACGTCGCATCCTTATGGAGCTGAAGCTCCCCCCCCCCGACGACCTCCACCACTAACCCCAGCAGTCAGACCGAGAACGTCGTCCTCATGTAGCAAACCATGTTTGCTAACTTTGCTTCTGGCGGGAGAGGGAACAGTGCACTGCACTCACATTACCCCACACTGGCTCTTCAACTCATGCCAGTCTTCAGGCACAGTATATTGTCTGCAGCAATCAGTGTTACAAGTCCACGTGGAACGTTTGCTCTTTCGGGGGGGGGTGAGAGGTGTACCCAATCGTCTTCTCCGTGTGCGTGTGGTAGGGTGTGATAGAGGAGGAGGCGATTGTTTGTGGTGGAGGTCTTGAGTGAGGCGGTTTGGGGGTGGTCGGGGTGTGATTGTGGTGTTACCGGTTGGGTGGGGGGGCTGTGCGGGTGAGCTGTTGGGTGGTGAGGTGGTGTGGGTGGGTGTATATGAGCTTTGCTGCGTGTTTGAACGCGCACAGTCAGTGTGGAGGTCTGGGTGTGTGCGTGTGGCTGCGGGGGGTGGGTTCGGTGTGTGGGAGTGGGGCCGGGGGTGAGGGGGTGGTGTGTGTGGTGCACGGACAGAGGAGGTGTGGAGGGCAGAGTCACACCCAGGAACAAAATGCAGGACAACGACAAACGAAAATACTTATGCGTGAAGATGCGAGAGGGAATCAAAATCACTTGGGGAACAAGGGAACATCTGAATGGGTCATTTTTGAGGATAAAAAACATGGATCCAATGATTATGACGGAATGCCGACCTCATTTTTGGTTGTGTTAACAGCTTCGACTGAACATCCTTCAAAGACACAATTGATGGATGTTCGATAACACCATTAGATTAACATTTTTCTCCATTTCCACCTACCTCTCCTTTCCAAACCATCACCCCCTTGCGACAGAAGTAAAGCGGCTGTTTGGTGGCGTCGAGGTTCCGAGCTGGGTCTGGAGATGCAAGTTGTACCAGTGGTGTCTGCTGCCAAGACGGACAGATTCTACTGGCGAGTCACGACTGCGCCACTAATCTGTCTCAGCGTCTGTCTCGAGAGAGAGGCGCGGAGAGCAGTCGGCACGATGACAACAACCTTATCTTGAATGTAAATTCCAGCTAAGCCTAAAATCAAGGGGGCGGGGTTAAGTCTGTGATCGTCGGGTCGGCAGGCGGTTGGTCCTCCGGCTAATTTCCAGCAACCCCTGAAATTTCTTCTTTCAAGACGTGGCTCGAACAACGAAGCCCAATTTATGGGACGCCTTCCTGTGGAATTATCACGGTTGAAGTTCTCAAATCTTGGGAGCCGATCCTTCTCAACATGTTCATGTAAATTGTTTTAGGCACCGATCCTCCGCAAAGCATAAAACGACCCACAACGCTCATAGAGAAAGTCCACACCACCACGTTGACCTCTGGACTGTGCGTATTGTTCAATGACCACATGGGGCTTTTCAGCAGCCCAAGACTGCTCACGTTGTGACGGTGACCTTCCCGATACATGAAAGCAAGCTTCGTCTGGTGAACATGACCTTTTCAGGTAATTCTTCTTATCTCTCTACACGCGACTGCAGCATTTCTAATGCGAAGCCTTGCATTTTGTCCTCATTGGTTTCGGAAGTTCTGCAGAATCTGCACCTTATATATTAGACATAAAGCTTCAGTGTTTTATGCAAAAATCCGATCTGTACTATGGGGTTGCTAGTCCTTCTTGATGATAATACGTGTCGGTTTTGATTTTCTGCGGACTTCTGTTGAATATGATTTTACGCCACTCGTTCAACCTTCTGCCACTTGTGCTTGTCTCGACCGTACTTTTCTGGTTTCTCACAACTTCCAAGCTCCTCCTTAAACCTCGATACACCTCATTAATACTACTCGCTGAGGGCGATTCCTTCACACCTTGTACAGAAACTTGCGCGTGAACTGCGTTATGTCGCGATCTGTACTCCAATGAACCGTTCGACTTCACGAGGTGTGGCATTCCTGTGAGTCGCCATTTTTCTTTTCAAAATTAAACAACCGGAACCGGGAAAATAAAAGAAAACTTGAGGAGTTTATCCATAGGATAAAACACAAGGGTGTCGTTGTTATCATTTTGGTGCTGAAATATTTACACCAAAGTTTTCCAGGTCTTTCTTGAGATGATACCTGGACAACAAACCTTGACTTCGCAACCGAAATCTGTGCAAAAACCACATGCTACCCGCTGCGTCTTGCATTGCCCAGTTCACGGCACAAGCGCAACACTCTTCTGCGCCTTCTTCTCCACTGCACGGCAGTCGGATCCAAAACAAAGTTCCAGGCAACGCCGGCCCTTTTCTCCACAACCACGTCCCAGGACGCAGGAGCAAGTGGACCACCAAACTGAATACGGAGAACAAAGTTTTGACAATGATAACAATTGCCCGAGAAAGCGAGCTTTTAGCTCGATGGGCGCCGCAAAATCCACATGTTATAGTTATTGAACAACGGAAAGCGTAACGAGAAGACAAATGGAAAGAAGAAGGAAGAAATGGAAGGGGTTGGAAGGAAGATGGATGTGAGAAGCGATGAAGATTACTTGTGTCTGAAGGTTTTAGGAACTTGCACATTTATTGTGTTACACGGTATCCCTCAAATTTATGATGAAAGGAATGCGCACGGAGAACAGAATGTACACGCGGGAAAAAAAAAAAAAAACGTAAAACGAAACGCTTTTCGCCCATGATTATTTTTAAAGTTAAAAAACTTTAAAATAAACGCAATATATATTATAATAAAAAATCCCACTTATGTTCAACAATATAGAAAAAAATCCGTGAAACCTGAATTTTCCAAAGGAAAAAAAAAAAGAAATGATGATTGGGGAGTTTCTGTCCTTCGCTTCATTACTTTTACGATGCCAGTTCTCAGTGTCCGGCATCATCACCTGAAGGAGGATGTTTCGCTGGATCGGCGGCGTTTCGCTCGAGCAAGTTCTCTTGCTTGAACATTTCTTGAGGTTGTGACACTTCACAACGAGAGCAAGATGCGAGGCAAAGATAGACCGGACAGTTGATGCGCAAATCGTGCCGTCACTCAGTACGCAGACGGGAGGTGGCTCACTAAAGGACGGTGATACAATTGTTTGAAATTTCCCGTCCATGATTGCTCTTTCCAGTACCGTATAGTTATAGTATTTATTCTCGTGTCGATGAAAATGTGAAGTTAAACCAAAATAACATGCATAAAAAGTCAGCTTTCGTTTATCGGAATAGAAACCTAATCAGAGCTTCGTATTTGAGGGACTTGAACACAATGCCAGCCGGACCCCGCTATTCGCGGGATTCGTTCTGAAAAAAATTTCTTTGAAATGTGGGGCATTGTTTTTAAATAAATAAATAAAAAAGGTTAGGCTCGTGGAGAGCAATTAACCAGAAACAATCAGGACAAAATAACAAAGGGAACAACAGGAAGAAAGGGGAACAAACAACAGCAGCACGTAGGGATAGAAAAGAATTACGTCTGAGATAGATAGACAACAAGGATGCAGGTAACGACGATGTAAGGCGAGAACAAGGGTACAATATGGATACCAAAAGAAAAAAATTGTGTTTTACCAGCTTGTATTTGTCAAGGTCTGAGCGAGAGGGAAGAGAGCTGTTGCTGCCTGTCTCGTCAGGAAGTGTAAGGAATGTCACGGCCAGAGAGTGGGAGTCATCAGCAAAGAGATAAAAGAGGTATCCAGAGAGTCAGTAGAATCATTGATGAAGATTGGAATAAATATGGGGCCGACAAACACCGTTCTTGGGTACTCCAGCAAGGCCTTGACAGGAAGAGGAGGAATGAAAGCGTTCCGTTTGATGGGAGCCACACGGTTGACTACGAAGACATGGAGAAGTCAGTTACCAATGAGTGTCGTTGGCCTTGGATTCCATAGGACAGACGTTTGGAGGCAGCAAGGTAGATGCTATAGACTGTATCAAAAACTCGATACGTCAAAGAGACGGCTCCTAGTGTCATAGTCTGAATATAGGCCCTCCATCATTGTGGGAGGAGTTAGAAGCAGGGCATGTCCAGGTATTAATAGAGTGACCAGGTTCCTGAATCGGAATTGATTGATCTGAGGGAGTTGTTGTAGAAGAGATTTTTTATGTTAGCGATGATGTATTCCATGACCTTGCTGAATGATTGGAGTACAGTAAGTCCTTATTTTGGCTGTAGTTAAGAGGATCATTTTTTGCACCATTTTTATGTAATGCCGTGATGTGGGTGATTTCCATTTCCAAGGGGATAAAGGAGACAGTCCCTAAATTTATTTTAAAAAACAAAAAAAAATATTACATATATTAAAAATTGTGAATACTTGCGAAATTCGATACAGGTCAAACTTTTTAACACCACCGGGGTCCGGGATTAATAGGTTGGTCCGACAGCTTTTAGATTATAGTTTAACCACAAGTGCATTCCCTTGGGTAGTTTTTTTTAGAGAGTTGTCAGCTTTTCTTCAGAATTTTTTATGAAGGAAGCAGCAACCTGACTTTGAATGTTTTCGAGTCTTTTCCAAGAATATAATGTTTGAGCCAATGCAAAAAAAAATCGAAGACAGGTATGAGGGAAAGAATCATTTCCACAATTATTTTTATGTTAGTACAGAGGAAGGGCAGGACGGTAGTTCATGACAGAGAGACGAAGAAGACTGATTAGAGGGGGGTTCGAGAGAGAGGTTTAGAGAGAGATTGGGAGAAGAGAGAGAGTGGGGTGTTAGATTGAGAGGGAGATTTAGAAGAGAGAGAAAGATAGAGAGAGTGTGAGCGTTTTTTTAGAGTTTTGGAGAGACAGAAGTGAGAGAGGGGGGATTGTTTAGAGGAGAAGAGAATAGAGACAGAGAGAGACAGAGAGAGACAGAGAGAGAGAGGAGAGCACAGAGTTTTAGTGACAGTTTTTTTATGAGAAGAAACGGAGAGTTTTGAGATACGGGCTTGAGAGGAGAGAAAGAGAGACGAAGATAGAGAGAGATGAGATGATTAGAGAAGAGAGAGAGATGAGAGAGAGGTAGAGAAGGGAAGAGGAGCTGGTTGTTGTTTTTTAGGAGTGAGAGGCGAGAGAGAAGAAGAAAGAGAGAGAGAAAGAGAGGAGAGATTGAGACAGAGAAGGAGAGGGAGAGAGAGATTTTGAGAGAAGAATTAGAGATGAAGAGGCGGAGAAGAGGGAGAGAGAGAGAGAAGAGAGGAGAGAGAGAGAGATGAAGAGATTGAGTTGAGGGATTTTATAGGAGTTTTTTACGAGATGGAATTTATTTATGATGAGTTTTTACGGAAGTGTTTTTAGGTGAGAGAGAGATTACAGAGATAGAGGGGGTATTTTGGTAGAGGAGAGGACAGAGAGAGACAGAGAGAGACATAGAGAGAGAGAGAGCGTGATTGAGAAGATTTAGAGAAGAGAGAGACTGACGAGAGAGAGAGAGAGAGAGAGAGAGAGAGAGATTTGTTTTGAGAGACGAGAGAGAGAGAGAGATAAATTACCTGTGATGAAAAAACAATCGGTCGCTATTCAATTAAGAAGAATTCTCTCAAATCTGATACCAACACTGAAGGCTACAACGTCAACCAATGGTAAATGTCAACGAGATGTCCATCTTAACCTCAGCATTTAAAAAAGTTTTAATTCATGAAAAGTGCACAATGACCGCAGGTTAAAATGCAAATAATTCATCCATTGTTTGCTGATGTGGGTTAGGATTTCAAAGATTAACTCGAGGGGAGCACTCGGGAGAGTGCAAACCTCCCGCCGCCAATACTGCTGGGATCACTAAGTGAACTTATATCTTTATTCATTAAATATGATGTCAACATGCTGACAGAGTTATATGTTCTTTCTCCAACATTTTTTTTTTTTTGGGGGGGGGGGGGGGGTGGTTGGAAATCACTTTAAACATGTAGAAATGCAAAAAAAAGAATCGAAATTTTGTTGAAAAAAAAGTTGTCAAAAATTTTTTTTTTCTCTAACAATTTTTTTTGGGTGGGGTTTGAAATCACTTAAACATGTATAAATTGCAAAAAAAATTAAAAATTGTTCTCATTTTTTTTGGGGGGGGGGGGTTGGATCACATGTAGAATGCAAAAAAAAAACATTTTTTTTCTCTAAATTTTTTTTTGGGGGGGTTGGAAAATCACTTAACATGTGAGGAAATGCAAAAAAAAAAGGGGGTGGGGGTTGTTTTTTTCTTCTAACAATTTCTTTTTGGGGGGAGGAGAGTGGTGGGGGACAAAGTCCAAAATCTTAATGGCATGATCCTGACCATACCTAACCCCCCCACCAAAGTTTCGGCTAAATCCGTCGAGGGTTTTTCCGTAATACTGTTCACAACAAACATACAAACAGAAAGGGTGAAAACAGTAACCTCGATTTCGATGGCGGGGGTATAAATATTTATTGCTCAACATTCATCGGGTTAACTATATATGTCCTTGTTTTCAGCATTCATTTTGTTTTCACCACTGAAGAACTGAGTCGGCTTGCCCATTTTCACAGTGAACTCATGTGAGTCCCTGGTACATCGGTGACAACAGGACCTATGCATTCTTTTTGAGGGAAGTCTGTCTATTAAAATCAAGTGGGAAAGCAATTTGAAATTGCCGCGAAGATGTTTTGCTGTTCGTGGTATCAGGTGTTACTAAAATGTGTCAACCACTGCACGAAAGGTGTGCACGAACAACGCTTGCTTACTAGAAGCTGCGGACACCATGAGAAGATCGGCAAGATGGGGACGAGACCGCAGCTGCTCGAGCTCGAACTTTAGCATGAGGCAGGGACAAAAGGAAACAACAAACAGTTGATGCCCACACAATGCACATAACATCAATTTACAAGTTCAACAAACGAACGGAATCACGAGGAAACTGTGTCGCATGGAATGAGGAGTAAACGGGTTCAAATCTCAATATGATGTCAGGATGTTCCGTATCCTTTGATGAAGATATACGAGTCCTCTTATTGAACTGAAAAAAAAAACTGGCAGAGAGAATGAGTGAAACGACTCACCTGCAGTATTTAATGACCTGGTTATATTCAAATCAAACCATTCCTGCAGGATCTTATCCAACGGCTCCATCTCTTGTCGCCGACACCACTACAGATGCAACGACAGGTTCGTGCAAAAGAAACACCACGCCAGTGATCAAAACCGATTTACGAAACGCATAGTGTAATCAAGTGTACAATATTGTACATCTGAACTTCCAACACTGACGATGTCGACTTTGTACCACGTCCTTGATGCCGCTTATACCTGACATACTTGTGACTTCACTTATCTTCACCGTGGATGTTGATAAGCAATTCAGCCACGAAGAAGTGGTACCACGGCATCATGCTTCATTTCGATACAGGGCTTCCGCATCACCAGCAGATCTGAAAAATGCATGGAATCAAGTGTGAGAGTGGGACATTCTTGAGGTGACATTTTTTTTTTTTCCAAACTATTCTGTGAAAGAAATTCACAATTGAATGGTGTTGATCGGTGTATTATCTACATTTGATGCTTTTGCATGGGGAACAACAAGGAAGTTTATTTGCGGATACACTGCGGCTGAACATGGCTTAAAAGCGATGCTCGGTATCTCCGCAGAGCAATACATTTTGGACAGCAGAGCTTCTTCCAGTTCTGGATTTCCATAAAGTATACAGTAGGTGCACACCTCGAGGTATGTCACTTATTTCCCATATTTCTCCTGGTTGTGGTTGAGTTCAAGGAGTCCACATCTTAGCAAGAGGCCAAGTCAAGTTCTATTCTTGCCCAAGGCAATACTAGTTTTGATAACCGCCTCACTTCTTGTCTCGCTTCCTCTGCCCTCATATCGCTCAGTTCTTGTGTCCCTTTGCTTGCAGGTGTTATTTCAGAATTCCACACCTGAGTTACCCTCCCCGATCTAATTGGCACAATCACTTCCATTCATTCATTCCGCTCTTCTCTCAACTGCAGAAACGACTCTGTTCTCTGTCTGTTTCTCATGTCCTCCATCTAGTCCTTATCAAGGAGTGTGCTCACCATCTCTTCATACCATCGCACCTCGATTCTAATACTCACCGACACTCCTCCCAACCATTTCCTTTCCTTGTCCACACACATATCCACGCATGCACGATCGGTATTCTGGATCGGTATCCAGACATATATCGGTATCGAAGATCCAAGGTATCGAGCAGCATACCTTGCAGAGGCTGCCAATTTTCCGTGGGGAAAGCTATGTTTTAGACAGCAAGCGCTCACTCCATCATGGCCAGTCTTTCCACTTCAATTCAACTGTTATGCAGAGTCTGCCCGGCTGCAGGGGGGAACACAGCACAGCATTATTCATTGGAAAAATTGTTAATTTACCTTCAGATGAGAGTTGACACACAAAGGTATTGACGTTTAAAGGGACTTTGGGGGTACACCTGAACCTCAATGTTCATCCAAAGGTTCACAAAGTACTGATGGTCTCTTTCATGATGTGGAAAGCTCAAACTAAAACTCCAATCAACACTTCATCATTCAGTGACTTGTATTCCAGGAGCAAACTCGGAAGTCCATTGATAATAAACTGGTGAGTGACCCGTGCCGATGCTTGGATGGAGCCGAAAATATGAACAACAAGAAATGTTTTGAGAAATGTTAATGAAAACTCTCCAACCGACTCAGGACACACACGCAGGGAACCCAAGAGGTGCACAGAACAGTTGGTGGCTGCCCCAAAACTGTGGGAGCAGTAGTGTGTCAAATCAATGCCTTCAATGATGTGATGATGATGGAACTGATAACAATGATGAAGGTGATCGTGGTTGCTGGGGAGTGGAGATTAGCACTTGCATAATTTGATTATTTCAGACAATTTAATTAACCACAGATTTCTTGACAGACTGGATTGCTTGTCTTTTTCCCCATCTTTGGGAGAAAGATCGCGTGTGTGTGGTGGGTGAGGGGAGATTGAGGAAGAGGTGAGGTGAGCTTTTGAGAAAGGTGAGGGGGAAGCTTTGATGGGAAGAGAGAGAGAGAAAGTTTCCTTTGAAGAGGAGGAGTTGATTTGCGAGGGAGGGTGAGAGATATCTTTGAGGGAGAGGGAGAGGTGAGAAGCAGGTACGGGACATGTAGGAGGAGGGAGAAGGGAGGGTGGGGAGAGGGAAGGATGAGACTGGTCGAGATATTGTGGAATAGCAAGGGTGTGGGAGGAACAGAAATTGAGGGGGTGGAAAGAGAGGAGATGTGATGAGAGAAGAGAGAGAGAGAGAGTGTTGTGTGATGGAGATATTGAGGAGTGTGACTGAATAGTGGATCTCTCTCTCTCTCTCTCTCTCTCTCCAATTATCGCACGTACTCCGCAAGTTTGCCGCTTATTGTAAGTGGAAGAGATGACAGATATCAGGAATATATGTGACGAGCAACAATAATGTTCCATTGATGCGCAGATTGGAAGTGTTTGTGCTCCGATGTCCGTTTGCCTGAAATTTTTAAACTTTTATTCCTCTTCTCACGATGCCCCAGATTATTGAAAGATTATCTTCTCCTTGGCTTCCTCTCTCCTTTGCATCCCTTAATCATGATACTGACCCAAGCGGTTGCTCGTGAGCGACACTCACCCTTCTTGGGCGTGAAGTTGGCGCCACGCTGGCAATGTGTATGACTTTTTACACTCTTTTCTCACTGATTGTGTCTTCAGCTGCATTTTGTTGTTTTTTCATTGAATATGGACACAGTTTTGGTGAAATTATTTGTGCTGCGAGTTGTCGCGTCGTCGTGAATCTTGTGCACGATTTTAGCCAAGTACCGGGAGTTCCATCAACTGTACGGCAAGAACCGCTACAAGGAAGCAGCTCAGCTGCTGCTCTCACTCATGATGGCCCGTGTGGCTCCAC
>JAXMNL010000324.1:2228-14758 GCA_035128595.1 Eptatretus atami | reverse complement strand
TAGTCAGGCCAAATCTCGAGCATTGCGCGCCGCCCTTCTCAATGCCATTTCACGTGGCGCCAACCTCGTCACTTTGTCCGGACTCGGCTGAGCCGTGGTCTACGACGGTTAAGCCCTCGTGACCTTGACCTTTGACGGAACATTGGGGAAAGTCCTTACCGATTTGGCATTTTCCTGATGAGAGTGGCAGCGTGGCCAGAGATGCCTCTTGTGTCCCCCGTTGTTGCATTCAAGGTTCACGAGCTCACCAGTCTCCATACGCTCACCGGGTGCATCTTCTTGAAAACGTCCTGTTAGACACGGCAGCGAGGTCGGAAAAACAAGTTCAGACGAGATGGCACCATCTCTGTAGGCAGTTGGTAGGCGGCCGCCAAGACCGCCTCCCATCTTTTGGTCGAAATTCTCGCGAGGTGGATCGGTTATCCTTCCGATTTCGAAATCGTCAAGATGCTCAACATGGTCTTCACTTTTGGTGAGCTTTTTATTTTAAATTCGTTTGTCCGAAGTAACTGATATTCACTGGTCAGCCGAGCTTGGGGAGCGTCACGGATAAATTATTGACACGTGTATACGAAGTGCACCCACGTGAGTGCGTAGGGTAGGGACGGCGCGTCAGAGACGCCTCCCAATTTGTCGGAAATCGTCGAGCCGTAGTTTCTCATTCCACGGCGTTGCGGAAATGGAAGGTCGGTCTAGAATTTGATGTCTTTTTTTTCTTGCATCTCTGCAGTGAAGTCGTTCACGAAGGTAAGTCACTTAAACTAATCCCGACTCTCCATACGGACATCCAGTCAATGTATATAGCAATACGGTTCAGCTGAGGTAGCTGTATCGGAGGAAACCAACAAGGAATGGGGAAGGTGGAAGCGAGTGGGCGAACAGAGGTATTCGGTTTTAGAATTGTCTCTGAATGTGTTGTATTTCTTTGGCGTCTAAGTGCACAACCGTTATGAGTGCTCAGGAGGAGGGGCGGTGAGCGCAGGACGCTTCCCATCCTTTAGGAGTCGAAATCGTCCTGTGTACCGAAGCCGTTATTGATGATGTTAAAAGGTTTTTCGAGCATTTCGAACGCACTTCGGTCCAGGAGTTTCTTCCATTGCAAAGTTTGTTTTTTCTGAGGGCCGGTCGCCACGGACTTTATTGTTGTTTTTCTTCTTGGGAGCCTTAAACCTCGTCCGTAAAAACATCGGCAGCCGGAAGGTCGCTGAATGATACATTTACGATGCACCACGTGTGAATGTCAGGAGGGAGCGGCCGCAGCAGAGTTAACTGCTCACCATACTGTAGGTTCGAAATAATCTGGCTAGTTCTTTAAGAGTTTTTCGTTCGAAATCTGGTCAACGGATTTCATATTCATTCAGATATTTCATTTTATTCCACTTCTACTTTATTCCATATCTACTCCTCTCTTTCACGACACTACTCCCTTTTAATCACACACCTTACATTCTCTCTGTTTAATAAAAATTTCTCCCTCCCATTTCAACCCTCTTCGCGTTACACTTCTCCAACCCTATCTCTCTCTTTTCTTGCGGATATCTGATCTTTCACTTCCTCTTTTACTCATATTATATCTTCAAGTTTTCTTCATATCATCTATCCTATACATTATTCTGTACATACTATATAATACTCCTCTATATCGTCGAATTAATTATCACGCGTCACGTCGGGTGATCAAGCTGTTTTGGTGTGTGTTGCCGGGGGTTGACTGGGGTTTTTTTTTTTTGTGCTTTTCTCGTCTTCTCTGGTGGTGTTTGGTGGGTGTGTATGCTTACTTGGTTGTCTGCGGCTTGGACAAAAGTGGCTGATTGTATTGTATTTCTTTTCTTGCCCCTCCCCCGCCCCTGACCAAGGTGCTTGAGCTCCTCCCAGATGAAACATATTACTCCTCTCGTTAACACTGGTCAGCCGAGTGTCGGAGCAGAAAGTTGGAGCGAGGAGGACGAAGTGGCTGTTATTTGTCACGCACAGCATGCAGGGAGGCGGCGCGCAGAGGACCGCTCCCCTTTGGTCGAAATCGGTCGATAGGTCGTCTGGAAATATCGGTCAAAAGGTCGTTCCTTTTTGCGTGTTGTTTCCCGAAAGATTCGGCTACAGACGGTACGCGAATCACCGGTTGAGCTTAACTGAAAAAATCTGCTTCCTCCCCGCTTAAACACAGGAGTAGCCGGAGTCGGGGAAAAAGTGGACCGAATAATTAATAGTGGCACCACTGCTGGTCGATGCAGATTGAGGGCGGCAGCTGCGAGACGTTCTCCCATTTTGGGGTGTCGAAAGATCAGCAAATTTCTGTTGAAAATAGTCTCTATTGGTCTGAGGTTTATTCCGTCGACGTCGCAATCAGGGGTCAGAAAGGTCATAAGGGCGACGGGGTTTTCTACGTGTAGGGTGAGCGTCAGCGAGTGTCGAGAAGTGTCCGGATGGAAAAAAAAGTGGTAGGACCCAGCTCTGGTCGAGAGCTATTTTCGATGGGACTGCTTGGCCTAGGATTCTCCTTGCGTCGGTCGCTGCGTGATCCAGACTCGACGCGCTCGTTCTGGTGAGGTGGGTTCTATTTGAATCAGGCCAGAGAGATTGTCCACTTTGGAAGGACTTGTGGTCTAGAAGATTTTAGTTTATTTTTGTTTTTTTACTGAACAAGAAAAGAGCAGCAGTATTTGTTATTGAAATATTCAAAATCAGATCCAGAAAGGGATGGAGTACCATTGGTTAGGAGTCGGTAGTTGTGTGTGTAAGGTTCTTGGGGAAGGTTGACCGATTTTGAAGTCCAGTCCCCAATGAGTTGCAAGGACGTCTTCTGCCTGAGAAGTTTTTTTTTTTTTTTGCCCTATCATTCATTTTTTTATGCATTCTTTTTTTTTTTATTTTATTGATCTGATCACACGTTTTCGTGTTTTTAAATTCACAGTCCTTTGGGATGAGAGATTGTTTTTGTGTTGTTTTTTTCGCTTGTATTTGTTTAGGCGGATGTTTGGTTTTTTTTGTATCATGGTCCACTCTTTCCTTCGCAACCTACCAACGGTTATCTGTGATTATTATGATGATATTGGATTAATGTCTACCACAGAAGAGGAACGGAAGTTTTTGGATGAGACAGTTTAATAGAGTTGGCTCCATTGTTCGATTGTGAGGTTTTTTTGTTTAGATGTATGTCAGTCGTCACTTTTGTTTGTAGTGGACGGATACAGTTACAGCAATATAAACATGAGGTGGGAGTGGTGGGGAAGCCGTAGCCAGAGGTATTCGCTTGTTTGGGTGTTGGAGGAGAGAGGTCAGTGCATGGACGAGGAGGGAATAGAGTGTCTTGAATCTGAGAAGGCCAACTGCCGGTACCAGAGGGGAAGGATTGGAGACCTATCGGTTTTTGGAGGTCTTGCACGTTGAAGAGGGCCGTGGCTGGGAGAGGTGACAAGATTTGAGTGGTGGGTAGAGGGGAGAGGTGTGTGAGGGGAGAAGGTAGTATTATCTTATATTTTGATTAGTATAGTTTGTTATGAAATATGTAGTATTTTTTTTTGTAGTTTTTTATGGTTTGTATTGCTGTTCTTTACTTGTATTTTTTTGTAAGGACTGTGGCTGATGATGCATGTTTAGTGATTGTATTTTGTGAGGTTAGATCTATTATGTAGTTGTTTATTGTTGATTTGGAGCTACAGATGTTTCTGGAACTCCACACAGTTTTTTGGTGACAACGGATGATCGGGGCAATAGGGAGGGGTAGAGGATTGTATAACAAGTGAGAGGTATAGGAGGTAGACTTTAAGGAGTTGAGGTGATTTATTGCACTTGAAGGTGATTATGTGGGTTGGGTTTGGGGGGGTGAAAAAAGAAGATTGAGTGAACACAAACTTACATTTACAAAACTGGTTGGTGTTATCTTAAAATTTTTATTTATGAGACATGATTAAAGACGTGACGGTGTTTATAAGAGGATTTTGTATTTTGAGGAGATGAAGAGATGGGAGAAAAGAAACTTGTTACAGTTGGACGTTTTACACGACGGATGAAGGATGATGGATTGAATGCAAAAACTTTGCAGAGGTATTGAGACGAAGAAAGAAGTTGAAAGCAAGCAAGACGTGAATAGAAAAAAAGAGAGATGGAGAATAAGAGGTTAGATGACAAGTTTGAGAGAGGAAAAGTAGTTATAAGAAAAATTAAAAGTTTATTAGTTATTTTACTTTTATTAATTTAGTAGAAGGTGTTATAGTAATAGTAAGAGAAGTAGAGAAGAGATGAAGGAAGCAAGAAGCTTTTAAATATGAGAGGATAAAGAAGATAGTTTTGAGAGGAAAGATTGTTAGAGGACAGAGAAATAGGCAAGAGTAGAGAAAAAGAAAATAGTAGAGGTTTTAAGGTCAAGAAATATTTACAGAAGGAGTAGTTATAAGTTAGAGGGAAGAAATTAATTAGAAGCAGGAATAAAGCTTAGGATGTTTAAGAAGTTGAGAAGGAAGAAGTTAGAGGAGGCAAGGTTATAAAAGAAAGTTGAGAGGTTTAAGATATTTAAGATATAAGAAAGGCTTTATGATTATTAAATTTCGTTATTTTGTCTTTTTTATTTTTTAAAATTAGTGTACAATGGAAGGTCGGTTAAGAGATTTAGTCGTTTAGGGAAGTAAGTCAAGAAGAAGAAGTAAGGTGGTGTTAGTGAGTAGAGGTGTTAGTGAAAAAGATTAGAGAGTGATAGTAAAGTTTTGTTTTTTTATTTATTTTTTTGAAGATGTTAGTGTTTGAAGGCGAGGAAGAAGCAAGAAAAAAATGGGTTGCTGGATTGATAGGATATAAGAAGAAGGAGAGGAGAAAAGTGGGATAGGGTGTCTTTATTGTTTTTTTATTCTAGTTATGGTTTAAGGGCAGAAAAGGGTTAAGAGAAGTAGGGGCTAACGAAGAAGAATAAGAAATGGATTAGGAGGTATAAATATTGAAGAATGGAGTGGGGGTAAGCATTGTTAATAGGTATAATCTGAGAGCGAGAGGATGAAGTTTTTGATTTAGAGGGGCAGGATTCAGGGAAGCAGAAAGAAGAACAGAAGTAAAGGAAGAAGAAAGTTAGAAGTGTAGAGAATATTATAAAAGTAAGAGGTTTCCAATTACGTGGAATTTTTCAGATCTTTTTTTTTTTAAGAGTTTTACAAGAGGAAGTCTTTTGTTGAACTTTAAGATATGATTCGAGGGACCTGTTTTTTCTTTTTTTTTTTTGTTATTTTTTGTATACATTCAGTGAGATTTGTTGAAGGGAAATGACTTTTTGTTCTTTTAAGAATAATGGAAGTTCGACGAAGTTTTGTTAAGGTTTTATAGGCGTAGAAGAAGCATTTTTTCTTTTTTTTTTTTTTTTCCATTTTTTTCTATATTTTTTTAAAAATCTGGAAGAAAGGAGAAGAAGAAGTAGAGAGTGTAGGTTAGATAAAACGTGCAGGTCTTCAGGATAGGTTTTTCTTTCTTTATAATTTTTTCTTATAAGTTCTTCATTGATAACTGTGTGAAGGGTGTTAAAAGAGAATAAAAATTAAATACGTTTAAAAAAGAAAAAAATAATCATTATGTAAAGATTGGGTGGAGATTAGGAAGTCTGTTTTTTTATTTTTTTTTTTGAACGAAATAATCGATGAAGGTGTTATATTTGTTTAGTGAAATGTTGTGATCGGCTTTATTAAAAGTAGTCGCGATGTAGAATCGGCAGGAGGAGGAAGAGATGAGTTGATGGAAGTCATGTCACACCTTGCCGCTACAACCTGAGGTAACGAGGTTTTTATTTTTTATTTCAATTTCTAAACGCTGAACAATGGATCGTTGAGGACAGAAGGAGGTGGATGGACGGGGAAAAAGTGGGAAGAATAACATGTGAAATAGGAAAATCCATTAATACTGATACAATAAGGAGAATTGAGAAAACAAAACAAAACGACGTGCACACGGACGCGGAAGAAAAGGGTAGGCCTACAGGCTTCTATGGAAACCCTTTAATGACAAGTGTACTGACTGAAAAGTCAACACACGTAACAAGTTTTACAAAGGATCCGACTAGAAACACACAGGTGAACACAGAGTACAACAACATGAGACGGAAATCCGCGACCAAATAACTATCTGATCTGTTTTGAGAGTATGTGTCGGCAGGACCCTGGAGAGAAAAGAGGACCGCCACAAGCCTGTTTCCAAGCGGAACCATGTATTGTTCTTGTGATTTTTAGATCAAGTAATGATTGTGTGCAGGATCTTTGAGCTGCGTTTGACCAAAAACAAGAGGTTTTTGATAACGATGTCGGTGGTGGAGTTTACGTTAGGAGTTACTCTTTAGGGTAGTTATCTGAATTCCGTGAAGTCGTGTCCGGTCCTGGTGACAATCGAACGTCGGATTTGTCGAACCCATGCACGTCCCGCCACGGACTTCTTTTCCGATACCCGTCTGGCAGACACAAGCTATTGTGTGTCCGCGGTCTGTATTATTATTTTTAGTTGCACGCTCTCACACTGCTAAGCATTGTACCGGGGTAGCGTACCTGTGTGGTTGACTCACAAAGAGAATGATTCACCCTTCGAATGAAGTGCTTTTGTATCCCCGTTCGGCAAACACACAACATATTTATTCTGTGAGAAATTGTGTGTGGCCTGTTTTCAAGACGGAGCAATGGTTTGAGCAGACCAAAAAACATGGCTTCGGCTCAGATTTTTTCGCCGAGTCTCCTCCTCCTCGCTCCCCAATCCCGCTCAATCGCCTTGAATTAAGATAAAGTGGTGTTGGGAAATAAATAAACTAAACGTAAGCACATGGGCATGAGGATACGAAAAGAAGTCGGGAACGCTAGTGGAACTGAAGGATCGAACTTAAACACTTCGGGGTATGTGAGTTCTGGCTGGAACAAGTCCGGGATGACATTGTGAAGTTTGTAAAGCCCAGATCGTATTAAGAGAAACAATGAATTTGTATCTGGATGAAGAGATCCTGTTTCCAGTTATAGTTGAGATATTAGTGTCTTAATCACTTTACTAACCGTTATCTTTTCATTGTAATTGTTGCTTTCAATACATTTCTTAGGTGATGGTTCCATCTCAGACGCCAGGGTGCGCGCCAACCCATTTGAGGACATCTTCAGTTTCAAGCACTTCCCTCGAGTTAGCCCAGTCCGATGCACGGTCTTCACCAGGATCCCGACTCAAACCTTGATCTGACATCTCACCGTAGGAGCCGCACTCATAACGAGACAGATCAACAGATCTGAACCAGAAACTCTCAGGGATAGGGAACAATGGGCCAGGAAGTCGACCCAGAAACGTCCAGGAAGGGAAAACACTGGAGCCAGGAAGGTCAACGTCAGTATATACGTCAGTCCGTTGTGCTCCGTGACAGATCTATCTACCAGCAATTGAAACAATCCTCACCAGATACTATACGATAAACCACCGGATATGTCCTGCCAAACTGTCTGATCAGGCACACCAGGAAACATGAACAAGAGCATGCGTATCGAAACAGAGACGCCAAGCTCAAAGGCGAACATTTAGCAAGCACAGAAAGCAAACAAATACGTCCCAGGAACGAGCGAACCGTACGCGTATACAAAGAGGGTACGCGGAGGTACCAAAACAATAGCCAGGTTCCGGCAGAGACAGGAAAGCCAACAATGCACTTGTGGACAAAAGCAGAGAGACCCAGAGATGTTATTTGTCAGCTATTCCAGCATAACAAATATTAGCCCAAGGCAAATGAAGACGACTTCAAGACATCCCTACACCGATGCCGTTACGATACACCTGATCCCGTGGATATTGTTACACTACTCAAGCCGCAGAGATACACCAGAAAGAATGACACTCACTTCAGCAAATCAGAGAGGAGAACCAGAAGTAGCGTTTCTCTTGATGCATCCTTGTAGTAATAAACCAGAAGGGTCTCCGCTTCAGGGACGGCTCCAGGAACCGAGTCACTCTGAATCGCGGATGCAAGTGTGCATGGGTAGTCGCACAAATGATCCCGTCTTCCTTCTCACAACGCCGAGCCATAAAAAAGATCACCCTTCTGCTAAGTTTCCCCCCGAAAGAACCATCCCTGCCAGCACTCCACTAGATCTTCGACAGATAGCTTCGGCGACCATTTTGGATCTTTCATTCCATTTCACGTTACATTTGTTCATGGTGGTGTGAATTCCTTTTGTAGTTATAATTCCCATCTTTACTCTTGTATTTGCCCCCCTTTGCACGAGGTTGACCAATAAACCTTTTACCTTATGAACAATTACGTTTGCAACTGACACCATACAGACACTGAAAGGGCAAATGACGAGCCCGTGTTTACCCTTCTCCGAAGGATGGAAATCACGGAGGTGATTGACATATGCTACCTTGGGAGTTTTCTAAGCATGAAATGGCTGACGTTTCAGTTGTTAACCTCTTCACTCGAGCTAATAGAGGGACAGGTGGGTCGAGCCTCTTATATTTTGTGTGGAGACGAGTCACGAGATAGACTCAGGAGCGCATGTGGGGATGAGAATGACTAAATTTGACACCACGAGGAGAATTGGGAAGGTTCTGGAAGGTTTCATGGGACCTGGAGAAAGGAGGGTGATAACGGGGAAATAAACAAGACGCAAAGGAATGACATAAGTGCGATCAAAAAAAAACCCCAAAACCCCAGTTTCTTTTTTCAGGGGGGGGGAAAATAAAAAGTTATATTTTACAGTATATGTGCAGGAGACAATTAACAGTGGAGAGATAAAGGGAAAGAGGAGAGAAAGGGTAAATGAGGGTGTTCATCTGTGAACAGAGAGGAGAAGATAGGGGGCATACCCCTGCCCACTCGCTGGCTAGAATAGCATGATCTGAGGACGAAGTCAACGTGGGACAGGAATCAGCAAAAGTGGACCAATGAACCAAATGTTATAGTAATACCCGCATTCTATAGGGAGTAACCTCCTTCCCTCGTGAACATACTTTAGACCCTGAGTTTGGCTTGTAGGATCTGTGCTCGTTGCTTCGGACATCGAGCAAGTGTTCTCGGAAGCGATGCCACAGCATTGTTTGTTACATTAATAGATACGTGATGAGTCTCTTTTTCCATCTTGTGCTCATTCAAATCGTATCATATCCTAAATATGCTTATTCGGACAGTTCATGAAAATAAAAACCTCTGTCAACAGATACAAATTCAGTTGTGATCGTATGAGTTAGCATGCACCACTTAAGCTTCAACAATTTGACCAATCACCGTTGGATTCCTCCGGAGACACAACGGGTGGGGGCCGAGCGGGGGCGATTTGTACTTACATGTTGTGCTGGTGGGGCGCGCTGACTGTGTAGTGCGGTAGGGGCAGTGCACATGTGTGTGCGCCGGGTCGGCGGCAGCTTGCACTTGTGTGTTGCGGGTTAGGGCACTGCACATGTGTGTGCGGGTACGGGTAGAGCCATGGTGTGTTGCGGTGGGGCTCGGACATGTGTGAGCGCGGTGGGCATGTGCACATGTGAGTGCGTCGGGCGCTGCACATGTAGGTGTTGCGTTTGGGGCGTGCACCATGTGTGTGCGTTGTTGGGGCCAGTAGCACATGTGTGTGGGGTCAGGGCTGTGCACATGGGTGCGCGGTGGGGGCGTGCACATGTGTGTGCGGTTGGGGGCGTGCACAATGGGTGAGCGAGCTGGTAGGAGCGGGCGACATGTGTTGAAGCTAGGGGTAGGGCGATGCGCAATGTGTAATGAGGTGGGGGCACGCCAGTGTTGAGACGGTGGGGGCCGTCTGAATGTGATGTGCGGTGGGGCATGACGTGTGTGTGCGGGTAGGGCGCTATGCACATGTGTGTGCGGAGTGGGGGTGCACATGTGTGAGCGAGGTAGGGGTGTGTCACTATGTGTGTGCGGGTTCGGGGCGTAGCACATGTGTGCTCATGTGCGGGTGGGGGCGTGCATTGTGTGTGCGGGTGGGGCATTTTTCGCTGATATTAATGTGTGTGGGGTGGGGCGCTGCACTGTGCTGGTGCACATTAATTGGCGTGCACATGTTTGTCGTGCGGGTGGGAGTGACGTATGTGAGTGGCTAGCGGGCACGCACATGTGTTTGAGGGTGGGGGCGTGCACATGTGTTGCGGGTGGGAGGGCAATCACATTGTGTGTGTGCGGTGGGGGGGAAACTTGTGTGTGCGCAGGTAGGGGCGTGCAACATGGGCGTTGCGTTTGGTGGGGCGGGTGCATGCGTGAGCGGGAGAGCGGCGTGCACATGCGGGGGGCAGGGGCGTGCACATGTGTGTGCGGAACTTTATTGTGCAGGAATGTTTTCGTTAAACAGATGCACATGGCCTGTACGCATTGCTCGCTCTCAGCTGCCTCGCCTGGGTCTTGAATCCGACCAGAGTTATTACACTCGTATCCCGGTGTAATTTTAGATTCGTTTCAACAGAGCAGGTGATCATAATGTGTGTGCTCGTCTCCCGGATGGGTGCTATAACTACTGGGCGTCATCTTTCGACCTCTGGTCCCCATCCTCTCTCCTCCTTCCTTCTCCTCTGCTCTTCTCACCCTTCCTCTCTCTCTCCCCTCTCCCTAAAACTTCATCCTCCTTCTATCCTTCCATCCCTCCTCTCCCGACCCCTTCTGATATTCTCATCAGTTAATAAGTGACAGGGAGTATTTGCTGCGTAATAAAGAAACAAACACGAATACGTTATTATTTTAGCATTTTCACACCTTTCCTTCACTTTAAACAAGAAGTTATGATTCAACGATAAATTATTTATTAGTCATAGTTGCCTCATGAAGTTTCTACGTCCCTGACCCTTAGTGCATGGTAATTGTTTGTTGCGTGTCCTTTTGTTTCGTCCATTGAGACCACACTGTACAGAGAAGCATCTCAGTGTGCTATCAGCAGTCTTCCTGGGTTATTACACTGATCCTTGACAGGTGACACTCTGACACAGAGAACTCAAACGGCGTCATGTCATCCCACTAGCTGGTATCACTATTGCCAACCTCAGAGGAATGACTAAGCTGATTCAACCATGGTATTATCAACCCAGAGTCGATCTGACCAAACCCAAGGTAAAAAACCAAGATTCACCACCTCTACCATTTAACCAAACACCTGGCATACACCGAAGGATTTGCCCCAACCGTCATCCGTTTGAGCGCCACAACCAGATGTGACCACGAGAAGGTACCACGCGAGAGATCCTTGTGCGTACAAAACAATAGATTCTAACGTTTACAATAACAGAACATATCCCTGAGCACAGGTAAGAGAACGATTTTTCTCTGTTTCTTTTTTTTTTAATCTTTTTTTATTTCTTTTTTTTTTATCTTTTTTTGTAACGGAATATCCCAACGAAACTCAGGTGCTTCATTCGACTGTGGTAATTGGCAGTGAGAACAGTCATTAACAATATTTATTGATGCTGAAAGAAGAAAAGGTTTTTGTTACTGAAATCAATACGAGTGCGCAGCGAAGCCTTGGTTGGGCCTCATACCACAGGGTCGATGGATCGAAAACCTGATCTCTGTCTTCAAAACATTTCAAGAACTTAAGTTTAATTGAACAATTTAATTTCACTTTTGTCATTAACTATGGACCTTCCAACAGTAATTAGCTTTATTTTCCCGCTTTTTCTTTTGAAGTGAACTCAGATAATACACGGTCACCATCATTACTTCATGTTAACTAGAAAAAAAAAAAAAAAAAAAAAAAAATTTAAAAAAAAAAAAAAAAAAAAATTAAGATAAATAAATAAAAAAAAAATAAAAAAAAAAAAAAAATAAAAAAAAAAAAAAAAAAAAAAAAAAAAAAAAAAAAAAAAAAAAAAAAAAAAATAATAAATTAAATAAAAAAAAAAAAATGCAATTAGACATTGCACACCCTCGCCCAGACTCAACCTTTTTTTTTTTTTTTTTTATCTTTTTTTTTGCTGTGGTGGCGTTGGTTTTTTTTGTGTGTGCTGGTGTGTTCATGTGCATTATGACACGTAATTAGGAACCTAGCGGACACTTTGTACAGTAACTCTTTTTTTTAAGTTTTATTCATTTTTTTTACGCATTTTTGATTTTTTGTTTTGTCTTTTTTTTTTTTTTTTTCATTTTGTTTTTTTTTTTTTATTTAATTTGTTTATTAATATTCTTTGTTATTTTTTTCTTTTTTCGGTTTTTTTTTTTTTTTTTTGTTTTTTTTACATTCTTGTGATTTGATTTTTTCATGTTATATTTTTTAATCTATTACTGATTCGGCGTAATGACCGGGTACCAAGGGTCCCGCTTGATCGAACACTGACCCTGACACCATTACGTTCTATTTTTATCTTTCAATTTCGAATTGTCGAATGGGTTAAAATTATTAATTCAAATCAAATGGTCTAAGACCAACAGGAGTGCAGAGGATGGTTTCGATCCATTGACCTCTGGGTTATGAGCCCAACACGCTTCCGCTGCGCCACTCTGTATCACCTTGAGTGTGTTTCAGTAACAAAACCTTTTCCTTGTTTCCAGCATCAATTAAAGTATTTGTTATAACTTTCCTCACTGCCAATCTCCAATGGCCTGATTTCCGATCATT
>JAXMNL010000322.1:45843-66532 GCA_035128595.1 Eptatretus atami | reverse complement strand
CTTACAGGAGCCTGTTAGATGGCCTGAGGAAGGGTGGAGGAAGCTGAAATTTTACATGCAATTCCTAATGGAGGGGTAGTTCAAAATTTATGAAGGCCTTTCGGATTGGTCTTTTAATTTGGAAATGGGCTCCTGGCATGGATGTGCAAAAGTGATGGTATTCAGACCCCCTAAACTGGACACAATTTTACTCATATCTTGACCAATATAGCAGCTACAAGAATGTCGAACACTTTCTAGATTCAGAAGGAGGTCCTCTTTCACTGTTTACAATTTCAGGGAGCTGCTCTTAAAATAAAGAAATTATGCGGAAAAACAATATATTTACACGACCGTGTCATACGAGTGATTTTTCCACTTAACAGGAGCCTGTCAAATGGTTGAGAATGGTATAGGAAGCTGAAATTTTGCATGCCAGTTCTAACATAAATGTGAACATTGTGTGCGAAGACAAGCCTCCAAGATGTATAAGTTCAAAATGGACTCCTGGCATGCATGTGCAAAAATGATGGTATTCCAGGACTCCTAAAAATGGACACATTTTCCCTCATATCTTGCCACTATTAGAGCTACAGATACGGTGAACACTTTCTGGATGCAGAAAGAGCTCACCTCAAGTGTTAAAATTTCATGGAGCTCCGCTTTACAATAAAAAAATTATGCGGAAAAAACAATCATTTTACACGGACTGTCATACGAGTGATTTTTCCACTTACAGGATCCTGTTAGATGGGGTGAGGAATGGTAACGGAAGCTGAAGTTTTGCAAGTCAGTTCTAACATAAATGTAGTACATTGTGTGCGAAGCACAAGCCTCCAAGTGATGAAAGTTTCAAAATGGAACCCGGACATGCATGATGCAAAAAGAATGAGTAGTTCACAGCAACCCATATAAATGACACATTTTCCTTATAATCATAGACTAATATAGAGCTACGCATAGATGAGTGAAATCATCTCTAGAGTTAATCAGTAGGATTCCTGTATCCATCCTTCTATATATGTCTTTGAGTTGCTTTAAAACAAAAAAATTTTTGGGGAAAAACATATCATCTTCACCGGCTTGTCATACGAGTGTTTTCACATACAGGGGCTATAGATGCAAAGAAGGGCTGTTACTAGGAAGATCTGAAATATTTGCATGCCAGTCTAATCGCGGGAGTACATTCAAAATGTGGGAAGGACCTTACGATTGGATCTTTTAGGTTAATGAAAGAGAGCGTAGCACTGGCAGGAATGTGCAAAATGTGGGTCACACAGACTCCTAAAAGGAACATTTTCCTCAGCCTATCATGACCAATAATAGTATCTACAAGAATGCGTGAACATCTGTTCAGACGAAGATTTCTTCATGTGTTAATAAATTTCATGGTATAGCATTCTTCTTCTTCTTTCGCATGTCTCAATAGGGGTCGCCACAACAAACGGATATCTATTGATCCGCATAAAGTAGATTTGGACACATGTTTTAACGCTCGGATGCCCTTACCTCGATGCAACGCCTGGTGTCTCTTACGACCACACGGATATGGTACATCAAATTTGAAAATATTTTTATTATTTTGTATCTTATTTAGACCCATATCGGGGTATACCCGGCCCAGTATAACTGGTTTGGAGCTAACATATTCGCAGAAACCCGGAAGGATGACAGGCTGAGTCAACCCGATGGTGTATTAATTCACTGGCTCTAACGGGGCTTGAACTCAGGCCTTTTGATACAACCCCGCTACCTTCCTCTTCCTAGACACTACTTTCTAAGGCAACACCAAAAACAGGCATTTCATGGAGCTGCTTATTAAAACTTTCATGGGCTGCCTTCTTAAAATAAAGAGGAGAGAGAGCGAGGAGAACCAAATCATTTTACACGTCCCTTTGTACATAATCTATTAATGAGTGATTTTTCCATCATACAGTTAGGGCTGTGTGAATGTAGCGCTTGGATATCAAGCGGTTGGGACAGGAAGGCGCGAATTATTGCTCGCCAGTCCCCTAATAGACGAGGTATACTTCAAATGTGGGAAGATCCTTACGACTTGGTCTTTGAATTTTGAAATGAGCACTATTTGGCATGGATGCAAAATGATGTGTATCAGACATCAAACCCTAAAATGGATACATTTCCTCATATTCTCTGACACAATAGAGTAGCCTACAAGAATGAGTGAACACTTCTACGATTCAGTAAGGAAGGTCCTTTCTTTTGTGCTATCAATTCATGAGCCTAAGCTTCTTAAATATAAAAAATTATGTTGGAATTAATCTAAATGGAACAGAGAAAACAAGCATAAAGGAAATAACTAAAAACAAAAAAGCTTCAAAAAAAAACTCCACTAACCAGAATAAACGAATGAACAAATTATTACACATAAATAATAGGGATACAACACAAATATCAATCAAACAAATATTAACTACAAACACACAAGGTATACTAAAATACTACATTAATTTCACAACACAAAATCCAATATGAGTCAAAGGCACACGAAATAATAAATATATACTATAAACTCATAAAAAACACTCTACTCTCCAAATAAAAAAGGAGAAAATAAAAAAAGAAACTCATATAGCAAAAAAAAATAAATGTCAGTACATTACACAAAATAAATATCAAAAAAAACAATCACCACTAATATCAAAATAAAACAACAACATAAAAAAAACAAAAAAATGACACCCAATATTTTCACACGACGCATATCGAGTGATTTATTCCACTATATACAGGAGTCTCTTAAATTGGGGCTGATGGCAATGTAATATACTGAGCATGCATGAATATTTTGTTCGCATGCAGTTAAAAACATAAATGTGGACATTGTGTGCGTATAGCCTACATTAGCTTTAAGTTGATGAAAGTTTAAATGGATCTCTTGGCATTGCATGTCGCTAAAAGATTGATGGTATTCAGACAACCTAAATGGACATCTTTCCCACTCATCTGACTAATATCAGTAGCTACTCGAGAATATGAAATCAGCACATTTCTTGATTCAGAGGACTGTCTATCCATATGTATAAATTGTCATGGAGCTGCCTTTAAAAAATATAAAAATTTGCGGGAAAAACAATTCATTTACACGGCTCTGTCATATGAGTGATTACTATACGCTTACAGTGAGGCTGTTATGATGCTCTGAGGAAGGGGCATGCGAAGTGTAAATTTTTTCATGCAAGTCTTAATGGAGGGGTACAGTTCCAATAATTGTTGAAGGCCGTATACGATTGTCTTTTGAATTTGAAATGAAGCGTACCTGGCTGGAGATGATGCAAAAATGAAGGTATTTTCCAGCACCCTAAAATGGACAAGATCTTTTCCCTCTAATACTCTTGACCCAATATAATAGACTACAAGACTGAGTGCACCACTTTCATAGATTCAGTAAGGCGGCCTTCTATGAGTTAAAATTATCAAGGAGTGCCTCTTAATAAATACAAAAATTTGGCTGTGAGAAAAGCTCATTTTCAATCCTGTATATGGTGATTTTCCACATACATGGAGGCTGTTAGATAGCGTGTGAAGGGATTTGGTATGGAAGCTTGAAATTTTGCATGCCTGTCAAATCATAATGTCACTTGGGTAGTTAGTTGTTGAAGCTATAACTGGTCTGGATGAATTTTGAAACAGCCTTCGGCATGGATGTGCAAAATAATGTCATTCAACCCCTATAGATGGCAGAAATTTTCCCTAATATTCTGACAAATATAGTATGTAACAAGAGACTAGTGAACACTTCCTAGATTCAGAAGGAGGTCTCTTTCTTATAAATTCATGGGCTGCTCTTAAAATAAAAAATTATGACGGAAAAAACAATCATATTTACAACGGCTTATAATGAGTGATTTTTCCACTTTACAGGACCTGGTAATAGTGCCTGAGAAGGGTTTAGGTAGCTAGAATTTTTGCAGAACCATCCTAAAGGATGGGTAGTTCAAATGGTGGTGAGAGGGCTTAACGATTGGTCTTTTAATTTTGAACTTCTGGAAATAAGCTTCTGAGCATTCGATGTGCAATAATAATAATGGGTTATTTAAGGCAAATACCTAATAAAGAGCACAATTACTCCCTTATTAAATAGATTGAAGGTTTGTGGAATAATCATTTTGTAAATGAATATACTGTTTGACTTTGTTTGTTATTGCAAGAAATATCCTGGTGTTTTGAAAGCTGCATTTTACTAAATAGATTGTATCAAAGTGGCGCTGTTAATCGTGAACAATATGTAAGCTAACAAAAGAGAAGGGTGAAAGACATATGAAATCAGAAGGAGTTCAACAGGTACATATATGTTAAATATTTCATTAAGGTGGGACTAAGCCATATAAGAGAAAAATAGAATGCGGGAAAACAATCGAATCTTTACAGTTCCTTCTGTTCATATTTGAGTGAATCTTTCCACTAAACAGAGGGAGATGACATGTAGATAGTGCCTGAAGGAGGGTGTAAGAAGCTGAAATTTCTCGCAGAGCAAGACCTCAATTAGGACTCGCACTGGGGTCAATCTTGTTCCCAAATGCTCGCTGACAGTCTATAACATTCTGAGTGTTTATATATTTTATTGACAAATGAGCTACTGGACTTCGTGGCAAAAATAATGTTTATGTTTCAGTTCTCTACCCCTAAAAGGAACTTACATTTTATACCCTCATATCTTGACCAATTATAGCAGTTACATTTCGAATTGAGTGGTATAACTCTTTCTGGTTTCTCAAAAGAGTAGGTCCGGAGCACGTTACATGTGTTTAAAACTTCATTGAGCTGGCTTCTTAAAACATAAAACTATGGCGGAAATAACAATCATTTTTTCTTATTAAGTAGTTAAGTGCTTTAATATGTTACACGCGCTGGTAAATAGAGCGAAGTGATTTTTCAACTCTCAGGAGCTGTATCATCGGGGTGAAATCGTATATGGTATAATCGGTTAGAAGCTGAAATTTTGCATGCTAGTTATAACATAAATGTCGAACATTGTTGTGCGAAGCACTAAGTTCCAAAGTGATGCGAAGTTTCTAAAATGTGCACTTCTGGCTGCTAGTGCCAATATAATTGATAGGTATTGGTTCAGCAACCATAAATGGACAATTTTTCCTCATTTTCTAGTATACTAATTATAGTAGTCTACAAAGAATGATGAAACTTATAGATTCAGAAGGATCTCCTGTATTTTTCATTGCTAATCGATGTATGGAGCTGGCTTCTATAACACAAAAAAATTGTGCGGTAGAAACTATCAATTTTTAACACTGTGTTGTGTCGAATTGAAAATGAATTTCACACATGCCAGCGAGCATCTCAAAGAGAGAGGTGAGGAATGGTATGAACCACAAGGAATATGTTAGCAGCTGAGGAATTTTATTTTTGGGGTCCCTAATATGCCAGTTTATAATACATAAATGTCGACATGTGATTTGTGCGAGCTCCCATTCAAATGACTCCATAGTGATCTGAAGGCAAAATGGAAGCGCTAGGGCAATGCACGATCGAGCAAAGAAATAATGATGTATTCAGACCCATAAAATTGGACACATTTCCCATCATATTCTGACTAATATAGAAGTACACATCTAGAAAATGAGTAAACCTTTTATAGATTCAAGAAAGGCACCTGGTGTATAATCCCTGCCTAAAATGCATCAATGGGGAGTGGGCGCTTTTTTAAAAGCAAAAAAAAATTTGCAGGGATAAAAATCAATCATTTATTAACACTCGGCCTAAGTAAAGATGAGTAATTTTATTTCCACATCCAGTTGAGTCCTCTACAACTGGGGCATGAGGGATTGGTTCTATATAGCAAGCGTTGAAACATTGCAATGTCTAGAGTTAAATTCATACATAAATGTCTGACATGGCACATTGTGTGGAATGCAAATCCCTCCAATTGATATTGAGTTTCTAAAAGTGGACTCCTGCACTGCAATGTGCAATATAAATAGATGGTATTTTGGGAATCAAGTTAGCCCCTAAAAATGGTAAAACACATTTTCCCTCATATTTGGCTATGGTAACAGTACTACAAGAATGAGTGAACCTTTTTTATGATTCAGAGGATCTCACATGTAATTCATACCTTACTTAAAAAGAGTCAGGGAGCCTGCCTTTTAAACCACAAAAGAAAATTTTGCGAGCGAAAACAATTCATCTTACATCGCTTACAAGCGAGCATTATGTCATATTAGTGATTTTTCAAATACAGGAGGCTGTTTTAGAACTGGGCTGTAGTAAGCGGTAGAAAGGAAGACGCGAAATTTTGATGACCAGGATGCCTATAGGAGTGGTTAGTAATCAAATATGTGCGAAGACCTTTAACTGGATTGGTACACTTTTTTTATTTTGAAAATTGAGACTGGGTCTGGCTATGGGATGTGCAAAAATTTTGACGGTATTAAGACCCCAAAATGGATCGAGCATTTTCGCTCAAATATTTGACCAATATTAGTTACATTAGATTGTCATTCGGAACAAAATTTATCTAGATACACACAGAAAGTCATACAGATTTCACTTGTTCTTACAATATCAATAGGAGAGCTGGCCTCTTCAAAATAAAAGATAAAAATATGCTGGGGATAAACATTCATTTATCTCACCATTCCTGTTTCATAGTCTTGAAGAGTGATGTTTTCAATGTTCAGGTAGTGTCGTATTAGATGGCTGAAGATAGGTTAGTGTTATACGAAATTTTGCATGCGCAGTACCTAATGGAGGGGTTAGTTCGGAGGAAATGTTGTGGATGGACCGTAACTGATTGTCTATTTAGAAGATATTGAAAATGAGCGTCTGGGCATGGATGTGCAAAAATGATGTATTCAGACCCTCAACATGTTGATAACAATTATTCCTCAGTCTAGTATCATGACCACAATTAGAAAAGGGTAAGTTAAATATGAATGGGTGATAACTTCTTAGTATTATAAAAAGTGTAAAGGTCTCGATTCTATGTGATTATGACTAGTTCATGAGTCTGGCGCTCGGTAAAATATTGGGGAGAGGATTATGAAGAAAAACTATCATTTTTTAACACATCGTCCTTGTCAGTTACGAGTTGTTTTTCCAACATTAACAGGAGCCTGTCAAATGGGGTGAAGGAGTAGGTATAATTGGAAGCTTCGAACTTTGCAGCCAGCTATCTATACATAAATGTAAAGATACTTGGTTGTGCCGAAGCGACATAGACCTTCGCAATGTGATATGAAGTTTCAAATGGACTCCTGGCCTGCATTAGTGCACAAATGAATGGTATCTTCTATTGTCCTATAAGAAATGGATCACATTTACTCCTCATACTTACCGAATATAGTAGCGGGTATAGGAAAGTGTTGAACACTTTCTGATTCAGAAGGGTACGCGGTACTGTATACTATTCATAAAAAAGTCATGGCAGCAGAAGCCTTTAAAACAAAAAAATTATTGAGGGAAAAACAAACATTATACAACGGCTACATGTCAATATGTGAATTTCCACTATAACATCAGGAGGCTGTTTAGATGGCCGGAGAGGGAAGGGTATTCAGTGTTTAAAGTCGGAAATTTATTGGCATGGCAGAGTTCTAATGGAGGGTATTTTCTTCAAATATCGTGGGAGACCTTAAAGATTGTCTTTTAATTTGCAATATGAGTCGTGGCTGGCATGGTGAATATTGCAAAATAATGATGTATTCAGTAACACGAGCTAAATGGACCCATTTAATCCATATGATTTGACGTCATATATACGTAGCTAGGAAGGAGTGGGTGGAGAGTTATTGCATTTCTAGATTTCGGATAGGAGTATCCACTATCTCAACTTTAACTTGTCATGGTAAGCTAGCTATCTCTAAAAATAAAAAAATTAATGCAAGAAAAGGATCACATGATTTTTACACTGCTATTCTAATTTATGAAGAAAGTTGTACTTACTTCTAAGAAGGCTACATGGCCTTAACGAATGCGGTGTTAGGAAGGAGAAATCTCTTGCAGGAAAGTCTCGAATAGAGGGGAATCTATTACAATGTCTGCAGCGCCCCAACGATCTGGTCTTTTATATTTTGAAATCGTAGAAAATCCATTGATGTCAACATGTATGAGGATTTCCGGGTATCCCACTCTAATTATTGGACCACTTCTTCCCTTGTATACCTCGACCAATTATCATAATGCTTACAAGAATGACGAACACTTTCCTAATTCGAAGAGAGATCTTATTAATCTCTTAACTTTCAACCGTAGGGAACACTGCTACTGTAAAATAAAACTTATGCGGAGAAAAGCAAATGATTTGTTCTACGGCCTATCACATTAGATGATATTGTTGTTGTTCGTAAAGCAAGCTTACAGCCAAAAGACGTCTCACGGGTTTTATTACTCGCCAGTGCTTCGTTCGGTGCAGGTCTGTCAAGTGGCTAAGATGCTCAAGGATACGCTTAAATGTACACGTCCAGTGCCTTGCCAGTTTGGGTGATATAACCTCGGCATACAGCTGCCGTTTTGATCTAGAGACATTCACACTCTCCATATAAAGAAACAAACGTCTGCCGAATCCGAGAAACCAGTTTTGGGGTTTTATATCAAATTACATACATTTCTGTAATCGATTTTGTTTCTTAACACAGAAGACACCTTAGAGGGAGGCACATTTGGGTGCTGCGACAACGGAAAGTATACTGAAAATTCGAATTTTGGTGATGATGATTCAATCTCGGTCGGATTCTGATATATTGATTGTTTCGAGAATTTCCCTATCGAGACGGGGATTGGCCTAACCCATATATGGCACGATATTGGTCAAAAAAGGGGTGGACGGGGATTCGGAGAAACCTTGTGAAAAACATTTGTGGGCTACAAGGGAAAGAGAATATTGACTTTCAGATTTTTTGTTTGCAGAACCGGATTATCGGATCTATAATTTGTGTTTAGCGGACATTTCACAAAAATCTGAGAGATTAGAGCCTAATCGCCGTATATGGGACCACATAATCATCATATAAAAGTGGTAGGGATGGATTCGGATGAAACTTGGTGGAAACAGATTGGGTTGAGCAACAACGAAGAACTGTTAATCGATTTTGGTGCGGAAGTTTGATCCGGATGCGGATCTGTAACTTTGATTGGGCGACTTCTTCACAATCGAGACATGGCCTAAAAACCGATTATAAATTCTGCAACATATCCATTCATAAAAGTTTTTTGTGGCTGCTGGGTGTGTATTTCAGTGATTAGAGCAGGAAACTTGGACACATGGGTGTGCTTACAAGAAGAGTTGATTCGATTTTATTGCTAGATCCGAATATCCGAGATCTGGATCTGAAAGTTTTGTTTAGCTAGACGATATCTTCCACCACGAGACATTCGAGCTAACACGATAATACAGGCATCGATCACTCTTGATATGGAGGAAGCTAGTGGAATAACGGTCATTCGGAAACGAATCTTGGTGGAGACATTTGTGGTTGTTCGGGTGCTACGGACTACAAGAGAATAGTAGTGATCGATTTTCAGGTGCATGATTTCGAAACCGGAATATGTTAATTTTGTTGAGGCTGAATCTTCAACCATCGAGAGATTATGGATGAAGCTTGTCCGACAGTTGTGCGCATATGTGTTGGTGGGTGTGAGGATAAGAAACTCGTTCGCGTTGTGCGCATGCGTGAGATATAGCAAAATCTCGTTTCCGTTCTGTGCGAAATTGCGTGAAGATACTATTAAACCTCTATTCCCGGTGTTCAAATCGTCGGAGCGAATTAATATTCGTGAAGGCAGAATAAACCCATACGTGTGTTATAATAACCGCCAAATTTCGGCTGATTGAAGGAGTAGCGCTTGTAATTCACCATAGAGTATTTAATAAATGCGGAAAATAACAACAACACACAACTTAATTGAAATCACTAATGATTTGCTTGGACATGTCGGTTCACGAACAATTCGTCTTAATTTTAGTGGAAGCAAACTTCAAAGCACGATAAATAATACACTAAATACTCCAAAAATCGGGACGGAAAAAGTTAAATCACATGTAAGGTGGCAGTCTCCCTGAAATTGCACGCACTGATGAAGGTTTTAATTCTGAGCAAAAACTGTGTGTGAAGATTGCACAACACCTCTCACATCATTGTTCAGACGTGAACTCGAGCTGTATAACACTAATAGAATATAAAGTCACAGTCTCACATATAGTGTTTCGCGAGGAGGTACAATCCACGATGCTGCATAAAGCTAAATAGTGGAGTGCAATTCACGAGTTGGAAATTACTCAAAAATTTTATTTACCGAATACCTATTCTGCAGGTCTTTCATTTCTGTTTATTAGATAGGATACTAGAGAGAGAGAGAGAACGAATATGAACTCATGCCTAATGGCGAATGCACGGTGATCATACGCATTTGGACCTATCCACAGGGATGGAGGAGAGCTGAAATTTTTGCAGCAAGTTTATATGAATCAGGACAAGATACAATTCTTAATTTATGGATGGGTATAGATACTACTATAAGTGAAGTGTGTGAAAAGACATGAACCAACGGTGGTGTTTGGACATTTATTAGAATTATGATCTCTTCCGTGCATGGCAATGGTTCGGGCAAAAGGAAATGATAGTAGTCGGTAGTAAGCTGGAAGAAAAATCATTAAAGGTACCTAGAAAGGACCCTCTATAAATGGACACTATTTTCCCTTTAGTATCTGACCAATTATCCGCTAGCTACAAGACATTGTAGTGAACATTTCCGAGATAGAGAGAGGTTCCTCTAGCTTATCTTTAAACTTTAATGTCTGCTGAGCTATTTAACATCAAAAAAAAACTAAGAAATATAGTGAGGAAAATGAAAGATATTTACAGGACCTATCACAATGATGGATTATTGAGATATTTGATTCGGTTAGTCCAGAGCTTAAAAACAATCACATGACAGTCATCAACGGGTTAATATTCGCGGCTCGTTCGGTTGTTCAGGTACTTGGATGGAGACAGCTCTTAGGCAGGAAGAATGGGGTAAGACATCTGTAATAGTCCTAAGAATTAGATACCGAAGAGCGGAGACAGTGCCTTGCGCAGTTTGAAGTGATTATACCCTCCAGGCTACAAGATGCAAGCGTTGATCAGAAAGAGCCAAAGAGCAACCTGATACTGCGCAAATCCAGTCGAACCGATCTGGTAGTTTAAATAATACATAATACTGAATATAGCGTATATGGTCTTGCATCAACGGGAAACTTGTGGACCAAGATTTGCAGTGTGCGATATAGAGAAGAACTGTTGTCGATGTATTGGTAGATCGATCCAGATTCGTATTTAATACAGAATAACGGAATCTTGCACTAATTTTTTGTTTAGGTGGAATTCTTTCACCATATGATGAGATTTTACTAAGGCCTAAACCTGAATTCATAGTGTTAGGGCACGAGGTATCTTTCAAAAAAGTTTAGTCGGGAGCGGGATAGAAGAGAAACATTGGATGGATCACAATTGAGGGTGTAGCTATACAATGGGAAAGAGTTTGTTGAGTTCGATTATATGGTGTATTGGTATTCGAATTGATACCTAACGTGAATATTGAATTAATATTTATTTAGCAGAGAATTCTTCTTACCAAATCATACAGGAGAAAGTTGACTAAAAACTGATATATAATTTCGGGCAAAGCCGATTACAATCAAAAGGATTTGGGGATTGGATTTGCAGAAACGAAACTTGTGTGAACACATTGGGTGTGGAAGCTACAAGAGAATGAGTTGATTTCGAATTTTGTGGTGCAGATATTCGATCCGATACGGGGAATATGGAGATATATGATTACTGCACTTAAAATATTTATGACTATTATAGGCCAGCTCCCATATGCAAGTGTCAGATTAAATTTAATTCTGATCTTAAAAAAGAGGGACATTTACCGAAATCCATGCCTGATGAAAGCAGCGTGACTCCTCACCCCTCATGGGGGCCACCATATCATCACACTCTAAACTGTCAAGCAAATCTAAGAGTTAAGTAAGATGCAAAGGTCAGCTGATTGAGTGCACCTTGCAAAAGACATATATCCAGATGGTATTTGGTAATCACTAGAAGCTGGGGTTCTGATGCTCAAAAATACAGCCTCGCTAAGATTATTATCCTCGGCACTCTAATCGTAACACAAAACACGACTCATGGAAAAACCTTTACCGGTGATCATTTGGAAATCATGTTGCATATCCTCGTGACAAAACTGTCATTAAGTTTTATTTTCAAGTCCAATATAAGTTACACTCAACCTTATTGGATATTCTAAATTCTTAAATAGAAAAGTTGATGAAAAGATGAGACATTGAAAGTGATGCCCAAACGATCTTATTATCCTTTGCAGAAGAACAGCCTGCTCTCAAAATGTGTCCCTAAGAATATAAGATTCTCAAAACTGACCGATGTAAACATAGAATAGGTAGCAACATTAGACCATAGGTAATGTCAGTTCAGCTTAGTATAAGCCAGCTCGTGTATGGATTGACTTAGAGGGCAACTACACGAAGCGGGCTCATTTACACCAGTCCTATCTGTAGGAGCTGGCGGGTTTTCTGGCAGAGTAAAGACTTTGACTACGTTCTTAACATGCTAATATTTGCAGATGAATGCCTTTGGATTAAACTCTTTTTGGCCAAGCCAGGCGAAAGAAGCGGTGGATAAAACTTATAACAACTTGACGTAGTGTGACAAACTGTTATAATATGCTGGGCAGCGTAAAAAATTTGTAAAAATTTGCAAACACTCTTAAAGCTCAGACATTGAGGCCGATTTTAGTATCTCTTTTATAGTGTGAATTGAATTGTGCAATTATAAGAAAACTGGTACAAACTTACATTAAATGCACAGATTTGAGTCGAAGATAGAACTCATTGAGGATAACTCCTCAAAGACATTCATCACGATCTCTTGGGGTCTAGTTACGATGCCCTATAAGCATAAAGAAGTATTATGCAACGGGAACATACTATGTTTCTAGAGATTATGGCTGATAGCACTTAGGAATGAAGTGAGGAGATCATTAGAATGCATTAGAGAGGTAAAGAGGTGTATTGTTCTCTCGAGTTTGCTGGGATGATTATGAAATAGAGAGGGATTAGTGTGCCTGGCTAATGTAAGTTCTGTTCCTTTAATTGTACATAAAGAGTAGCACCATTTAAAAATATTTGGTATGAAACTAAGTTACTAAATAGCCGTTGCGTGATTTTCCATTTCGACATTGAAGCTGTTATCCACTTGTAGATGCACTTTAGATAGTAGTATAAATTGCTGCATGTACTACTTTTTTTAGTCTAACCATCTCTACTGAATGGTCGGCAGGGTAGTAACCTCAATTGTCGTGACAAAGAAAAAGATTATGGGATTGCCTCAGAAAGGACAAGATACATAAGCTCTCACACAACTTATGCTGATAGTACACTCAGACTATAATATGTATATAAGAGGCATAGTGATGTATGATGTGAACATGCTGATTACTATAGGGTTGTTTTAATGTAAAAACGGATCATGATGGACATAAATATCAAGTTTGACAGACTTTCTACACACACTTGAATACTATACCGTAAATTGACTGTCCATACTATGCATTCCGTTCTTGAGGTAAGGAACACGAAACCGTGGGCACAAAAAAATATAATACCCAAACACTTTCAGCTAATTTTGACTCTGAAAGAGTAGACTTTATGTATTGAACCTTGAAGATGAACCATCAGGTGGTGTTTGAAAATTTGCACATTGATAAATAGGGTTCGCACGTGCTCATTAAACTCCTGTATATACGACATAAACTGAATCGTAGTCTATCTAGCCCCTTCTAGAAGTCAATTTTATGCCCCGGACCTCAAGTTAGACTACGCCCAATATGCTAGACTCCAAGTTAATAGAATATTCCGGGGAGGCATTCTTGGGAAGGTTCCAGTCCTTTCCAACAGGAGTCCCTATAAGTCGATGGATATATATAGGGACTTATTAATTACTGGTTTTGACTACTTCCGCATTAGTGAGACTGTCAGGTCGGTATTTCCGTTCATCATTGTTTGGATCACGTACGACTGTATAATCAAGCGCTACCGACATGATCTACTACTGTAATCCGATACCAAGAAGCATATAACTAATTCAATCTGACTTTAACAACCGTAGATTTTCTCTCGAGTCCGAGTGAGATGGGAAATGCACACACCGAGCCTGCTAATAAAGAAATCAAAATCCTACCGAGAAACCGAGTGGAGTGATTATTAGTATGTTTCGTGTGGAGGTCAGTTTTATCTTTCACATTTTAAGGCCCATATAGGCGACGTCTTTCGGTCTTCCTTGGCGCCAAAAGCGGGCATGACACAATTTCACAAATGCAATTCGCTCCGTGTGATCGACAGAACATCCAATCGGCGGCAACAGATTGCATGCACGAGTTCAATTGGTGTATCAAGAACAAAAGTCAAAATAACTGAAACGAAACGAAACGGCTCGAGCTAAGCAACGGCGAAACAACTATGTACGGATGTATCGCGATCACAAGATCCACTGTCTTTGGTTGATGTTGGTATGATATGACTGCACGTTGCCATAGCATGGTCGCACAGTCCCCGAACCGTTGACCCGGGGTATTCGCACCACATCAGAGCGCTTAGCATGGATACAGAGCAACAATAAGCTTTGTTACTTACTTCTTTCAAAATGTCGGAACATCTAGGTTATAAATAATATAAAACAATTTTTTGAAAGAAAATTGTCTAACATTTAGAAACACAGTTGGGAGTGGATTAGCTGGGAGCGATCCTGGACGGTACAGGACGTCTTCCCGACAATCACTAATGTATAAGTTTATAGTGAAACAGATGAGATAACAACAGTGGTGGATTGAGTTTGTTCCACTTAAAGAAGTTTGGGTTTCGTACTGGCCAGGCCAATAAGAAAGGAGGCAAGAAGATTTGTAAGGAAACATCAAGAGTTGGGTCAAAGTTGTAAAACAACAAGAAGACATAAAGAGAAAACGCAGTGGAGGCGTGAGGGATATAGCAACTGGAGTCTGGGAATCAGAATTCCAGTCAGTCAACAATATACAAGATGAAGAAATTTTTTTAACCATTTAAAACTTCACAAGAGATGAGAGATGAAGTTGGTGAGTTGCTGGATAGTCTGGGCTTTACAGGATTCCCAAAGTCATCAAGCATATATATAAGTATAAGCTCCTAAAAACTTCAATGATTAAACACGTGGGAAGATGAGTTTTGCTCAGATGAGAAATGACGGATCGGTGGTTCAGAGATGTCCATGCAGAGCACATCTAGGAAAATAAGGAAATATATGATACACACGTGGGGTGGTATGTCGAGTGGAGTTCGATGGTTTATACGAAATCTGCACCTGCGAGCACACTAAATAATCAATCATAAATGACCTTGACGTTAGAGTTTGGTAAGCGTCTCGCAGTTTCTGGTTCAATTACACGAAGCTATCACTAATAAGTATAGGAATAAAATACCCAGCAGGACTAACCAGTCGCGGAACAGTGGACCAGTCTAGATATGAGTCTCGTTACTCATTCTCGTCACCACCACGATAAAAAAGGTATCTATTGATATTAAAATATGCAGATGTGAGGGTTCGTTTGCTGAGGAGTTTTCTGCCTGGGCTCAGAATCTCCCGTCTACATGCATCAATATACAGGACCACAGAAACATCAGTGTGGTCGTCGAGCAATTTGACTTGAAGAAGCAAGCTTCATCCTGCGGGTTTGAGAGGTATTGCAACACAAAATATTTCTAGATATATAGTATACCATTGGATAAAGAAAAATAATGAAGAAAGTATATATTGTCTGCTGAAAACACATCGGGTTGGGATATGTCAGAGGGTTAGCCTTTCGGGGTTAAAGAGTAATCGCATACAAGAAACCACGATGAAAGGAAGGAATAAAACCACTTAGTGGCGTGGTATGCTCTTAAGAGCCTTTGGGTTCGATGTTCCTCGTACAGTGTCCTACCATCTATGAATTCTTCCAGAAATAATGACCCAACACGCTGGAATGGTGGGTCTTAATGGAGACTGGGTTTTACCTGGGTTAGATCCCGTCATCAATCTTAGGAGTATAATACGTGGGGATGGGTTGCTGAGTCTGGGTTTCGAATTTCACTGGCAAACTCGACTAATAGGGAAAAGATTAATACAGTTTAATGAGCATCAGCCTTTTTGGAAATTACAGTTAGGTGTGGATTCGACTTTGGAAAATTCGGGGTTACGAATTTCCTTAATAGAACTACTATAAAGTATATACACAAATATAGAAGGACATTATCTCGTATTAAATAAGATTACAGATGGGATGGCTACATAATGCCAGAGTTCTTGAGGGTTTCGATTCTACATTCATCTATCTATACACAGTATCAAGCCGACCCAACACCAGTGAGTGTGTATGTTGCTGAGTCTTGGCGTTCGTACCTTCCAACATCACTCATACACTACGTAATGACCAAACAAATAATATTGAAATAACGCTGATGGTCGTGCGTTGTATGAGTTTGCTCGGGTTCGATTCCTGCAACTATAAGTATAAAATACGTGGGGTGGTTGCTGAGGTCTGGTTACAGAATTTCTTAGAAATACCACTTATTATTTAAGTATATAACGGAGGAAAAATGACAAGTAACACGTTGAGGTCTATGGGTTATGCTGAGATATCTTGGGTTCGACTTGCAGACATCTAGGAGTATAATACTAAAAAGCGGATAACAACAGCTCGTCTGACGGCTTGCGGGTTTAGCAACTTGAAGTCAGAGGGTTCGTGAAAATTTTTCCTACTCCGACTATAGGCTGGTGGGTTACTTATAAGACAGGGTGGATAAAACAAGAATGGAGGTTAGTGTTATATGCTAGAAGTTCTTCGGGAATACGCAATTACCTATGAACCAAATATCCACATCAACAGTATGATGAACGATTCTCCTCATTCAAAACACGTGGGGTGGGTGCTGAGTCCTGGGTTCGACTTCCTCACTACCCACTAGAAGTATACACACGTGGGGTGGTTGCCTAGCACAGCTCCTACGGAGCTACGCTGGCCTACAAGCGGACTATATAGGGAGCTAGGAACAGGGTGTGCTTTGCTCCACACGTGGGGTGGCTTGCCTGAATCTCCATTGGTTCGATTCCTGACCGGCCCAGCCTATACAAGTTTTATAAAAACTCGCTCGGTGAGTGCGTGCTGACGCCCTCGGGGTTCGATACCTGTACACACTATAAGTATTAGAATACCCAACGTGGGACGAGTGCCGCGGGGGCCTTCGCATCTCGAGCCACTCTCCGGTTCGCGATTATGTCATTTCGCACCCCAGTCAAAGTACTTGCAACACCGTGGCGCCCGATCCGGCTTCCTGAGCCTTGTGGGCTTCAGATTCTGCCCCTCAACTATTAACTCGCAGCTATACTTCAATCCCAGCACCCGCCCCATTTCCTCCCTGTCCCCCATCTCAGATTGTGGTGCCTTGATCTGCTGATTTGGGTTCGATTCCCATGCATCATTACCCCGCCTCTTCTAATCTCATACGCACTCCAACACGTGGGTGGATCGCTCAACGAAAAGTGATTTAATTCCTGGTTCTAAATGGGCTGTTTGAGAGAATCTCCTGCAGCCTTCGTACATAATTGATCTATTATGAACTAATCGACGTGGGGATCTGATGGCGCCTGATCACTCTTGAGATCACGGGGTTGATACATTGCATTCCTTTACAAGTCCAGTAGGTCAGGTATTAACACCGTGGGGTGGGTTTGGAGGAAATGAGTGTCTGAATCTCCGCATGCTCACTATAGCTAGGGATGAGAGCAAAATTGGTCCTTCCAGTAATTAATAATAACTAGTTAATACTGGGGTCAAAATCAAGTGGCTCTGATGAATACGAAAATCACTAGAGTTCGATCCTGGCAATCCTTAACGTATAAGAAATAAAACAACTGAGGGTTGGGTATTAACTCATTTGAGAGATGTCTGGGATTTCTTGGATTTTCCTTCGTGCACCACAAATATAGATATTAGTAAAAATAATGGGAACACGTGGGGTGGGTTGCTTTGTAACATGTGATCTCATGCGGATTTTGAGTATCAACATTACTAGCATCCACTCAGATAGGAAGTAATAATTCGGTAATTAATTACAACTGTAGATTGATTGGGATGGTGCTTTATATAATGGAATAAAGCGAATTAGGAATGGTGTGAGACAATACATCTATGTTCGTCAACGATTCTCAAGGCGAGCCATAACTAAATCTATCCTACCTAAATTGCCGAGTGTAAATTAAAGTTCATATTGTGGGAACTGCGAAGTGATACTTTGTTGGTTTTGTAATGTCTTCCTGTATGCTTACCCCTGTGTCAGGAAAAAGCATAGAAATTCAGTACTAGAATTCTGACGGGACGAGTCCGAATTCTCCTAATGAGATAGTTTGCCAGGAATATTTGCGGGTCTGGTTTCATGGAAAGTTTCACGCGGATTCCTGCTTTCGAGAGATTTGCATATCAATCTCGCGACGAGCGGTCCAATAACATATGTATTAAGGAGCTATGGGTGAGTGATACTGCGACGTGAACTCTGAAGTGGAACAGGATATATAGAGTGCTATAGACATCAATGAAGGTGGAGAGTGAGATATTTATATTCTCTTTCATATTTATAACTTTCTATGGTGCCGAATTGACGATGCGTTATCCTGTTATTGAGAAGGCTAACGTTCCAGTAATATTGCTGGGGACCCGAATATGCTATTATAGACAAGGGGTTGTATAGTTACATACAATTTAGATCGAGGATCGGAAATGGCGGGGATAATTTGCCAGTTAAATCGAACGCATCTAATTTTCTGTCAACAGTGGACAGGATTATCGTGGTTCATGAAGCATCACTCTATATACACAGTATTTTAAAATTTCTATTGCTAGTTGAGACGTTTTACTCCAACTGCTGCTGTGGGAAATGTAGCAGATGCTGTAAAATAGTAGCATTCTACGTTACACTAGGTTTTCGCTATCGAACGATCACAAAGGAATCTCATATAATTTAAAGCAATTAAAGAAATAAAGAAAGGCAATAATCAGTTGTCCCCCCAAGAACGAAGAATAATTCAAATAACATGGGTCAGAGAGTCGAAAGAGTTTTAACATCTTTCTGTTCGCTGCTCTTATAATCAAGAGTATCTAGAGTGTTTAAAATTGAAGCAATTGATAGTATCGGATGATTTGAAATAGCCAGTTTCCATAAGTGTAGCCATTATCTGTCAACTACTAAAGCATACGAAGACTGGACTGCTACTCAAAACTCTACGAATGACGTCACCAATCGTCGGCTGGGGACCTTAGTATGTGCATTTAAGGTGTTGATAATTATCGGAAACAAGCGGTTCCCAAGTTACGGTCTCCACTAAGGCAATATATATACACTGATCAACAGAATGACTCTAAGGTGCTCTCAACATGGCACGTAAACTGAGCAACATGTCACACTGGAACAAATGCGACTGCACGTGCGATAGAGCCTATAGTATAAAAGTGCTTTTTTTTAGATTATGAATACTTATCCAGGAACTTATTTCAAATGTGAGTCATTATCCAAGCTAACGAAGCTATCTTATTTGGTCTGAAATGGAATATGACAAGATCTCACGTGCTAGGCTGGATGAATACATAACCAATGTATACAGTCATATTATTGACTCGGGTATAATTTTTTGTGCATCGATTGTGCTGGAAATAAACTAGTAATAGCATGTTTGCTCTCTTTCTTCGTTTGTATGTAGTTACAAACTTCGAGCAGTCTTGGAGAAAATTGACGCTGGGAACAAGAATGTGCACACTCGGTTTTTCGAAATGTTTTGGTTGTAATTCGCTGGTCAATTCTTGAATCTGAATTCCAGAATTCATAACATTTATTCCTTTTAGTGTTCATCTCTAAGAGATTGTAGACACAAGAGAAGGGTCTTTCTGATGAGAAAGCTTGATGATATTTTTTCTCGGAAATGGTTTTGAATCAAATCGTCTCAAGATGTATAACAATTAAATCCCAACAAGGTCTCTGCGTGGGGTATGGACGAGAGAGAAGAGAGAGAGAAGAAGAGGTGGGCATTCAAAAAATATTACGAGAGAGGAGGGAGATAAAGGCAGGAGAGGGGGGGGGAAGGGGGGGGTGAGAAGAGGGGCGCAGAGGGAAGGGGTGAGACTAAGGGGGGAGAGCAGGGGCAATGAGAGAGGGGGGGCGTCACAATTCTTCGTTCATTGTTTGATATGACGTCACAATTTTTACGCTGGGACCTAACGTTTGTTGCGAATTCGCGCCCGAGCGGCGTGCGATCCGGCACACGTAACTCGAATCGCGACACGTCGCCCACTGGTACGGACAATCTCAGTCGTGACTTCTTGGGACTACCGCCGCAGCCAGTCAGGGTGGGGGTTTAACTCACTACGATCGTGCCAATTGCCCCCCGCGCAGGATAGGGTTTCTCGTCAATTTACGAGGACCTACCCTAAGCTAACCCTGCCGCGAGTGGTCGACCGGGCGATGTACCTCGCCAACAGTGCTGAACTCCGGACACGAACCGCTTAAGCGGTTCGTTCCGTATTAACAGGGATAACCGGCGGAGTTATCCGTCGCCATTGTGACGGTTACGATAATTACCGGGAATGTTGGAAAACCCACTACGAATACCCTAAC
>JAXMNL010000322.1:32062-45818 GCA_035128595.1 Eptatretus atami | reverse complement strand
TTTTTTTTTTTTTTTTTATTTTTATTTTTTATTTTTTTTTTTTTGATATTACTCTGCTGTTTTTAAAGTGAAAGTGCCCCCCTGCTGGACGAATTGAGAAGTTCACCTTTGAGTGAGATTTTTTTATCTACTTTACCTCTGCTGGTAAAGTTTAAGTCCCTCTGACCATTGGAGGAAGTTCACCTTAGTGAGATTATTTATAATTATTTACTTGCTGTTTATGAAAAGTGCCGCCCTGCTGGTCCATGTAGGAAGTTCACCTTAGCTGTGATATTTATTTATTATTTACCTGACTGTTGTAAAGTTAAAAGGCCCCTGTCTGGACGTTGAGGAAGATTCACCTTTGATGTGATGATTTATTAATTATTTACTCCTGCTTGTTTAAAGTGAAAACGCCCCTCTGGACCTTGGAGGAAGTTCACCCTTGATTAGATTATATTTAATATTTACTCTCCTGTGTTAAAAGTTTAAAATTGCCACGCTGTGGACAATTGGAGGAATTCCCCTTGATGTGAGATTTTTATTTTATTATTTACCTCTCTGTTGAGTGAAAAGTCCCCCTGGTGGACCATTGGGAAGTATCACCTTGATGGAGATTTATTTTATTATTCTCTCCTTTTGAAGTGAAAAGTGCCCCCTGCATGACCATTGGAGGAAGTCACTTGATGTGAGATTTATTTATATTTACTCTCGTTTAAAGTTGAAAAATTGCCGCCTGCTGACATTTAGGAAGTCACCCATTATGTGAAGAATTTATATATATTATTTACATCTTGCTGCTTTTAAAGTGAAAATAGTGCCCCCTCTGGACCATTGGAGAAGTTCACTTGATGTGGATTTATATATTCATTTACTCTGCTGTGATCAAATTAAAGTTGCCCCCTCTGGACCATTGGAGGAAGATTCATCCTTGATGAGATTTATTCTTAATTATTACTCTCGCTGTGTAAAGTTAAGTGCCCCCTGCTGGACCATTTGGAGAAGTTCACCTTGATGTGAGATTATTTTTATTGATTACTTGCCTGAATGTAAGTTAATAAGGTCCCCCCTCTGATCCATTGAGGAAGTTCACACTTTAGTTGTGTAGCATTTTATTTATTAATTACTCTGCGGTGTAAAGTTAAAAGTGCCCCTGCTGGACGATGGAGGAAGTTTCACCTTGATGTGAGAAATTTATTTTAATTATTATCTGCTGTTTGAAGTGAAAAATGCCCCTGGCTGGACATTAAGTTCACCTTGATGTGAGGAATTTATTATTATTTTCTCTCCTGTTGAAGTTGAAAAAGTGCCCCCTGTGGACCATGGAGGAAGTTCAACCTTGATGGAGTATATTTATTATTTTCTCTCCTTTAAAGTGAATGCCCCTGGTGGACATTGGAGAGTTTCACCCCTTGATGTGATTTATTTCTATTATTTACTTGCCTGTTTAAAAGTAAAAGTGCCCCATGCTGACCATTTTGAGGAATCACCCTTGATGGAATTTATTTATATTACTCTGCTTTTCAATTGAAAAGTGCCCCGCTGACCACTTGGAGAATCACTTTGATGTGAGATTTATTATATTATTTACTCTGCGTGTAAAGGTAAAATCCCCCCTGCTGGACCATTGAGGAAGTTCACCTTGATGGGAGATTTATTTTTTATTTACCTTGCTGTGTAAAGTTAAAATGCCCTGCTGGACCATTGTAGGAATTCACCCTGAGTTGAGATTTATTTATTATTTACTCTGGCTGTGTAAAGTTAAAGGCCCCCTGCTGGACCATTGAGGAAAGTTCACCTTGATGTTGAATTTTATTTTACTTATTTACTTCTGTTTAAAGTAAAATTGCCCCCTCTTCACCATTGAGAAGTTCACTTTGATGTGAGATTTATTTTATTATTTAACATCTGCTGTTTAAGTAAAAAAGTGCCACCTGTGGACGATTGGGAAGTTCACTTTGATGTGAGATTTATTTTATTATTTACTCTGCTGTTAAAGTTAAAGGCCCCTGCTGGACCCATTGAGGAAGTTCACCCTTGATGTGAGATTTATTTATTATTACTCTGCTTTGAAGTGAATCCCCCTGCTGGCCATTTGAGGAAGTTACCTTTTGTGAAGATTTATTAATATTTTGCTGATTAATTTAAAATTCCCCCTCTGGAACCAATGGAAAGTTCACCCTTGATGTGATGATTTTATTATTTACTCTGCTGTTTAAGGAAAAAATGCCCCCTGTTGACCATTGGAGGAAGTTTCATCCCTTTATGTAGATTATTTTATTATTTTCTCTCCTCGTTGAAGTGAAAAAGTCCCCCTGTGACCATTAAAGTTCACCTTTGATGTGAGATTATTTTATTATTACTTGCTGTTTAAAGTAAAAGGCCCACCTGCTGAGACCATTTGATTGGAGTTCACCCTGATGTGAGATTTTATATATCTATTTACTTGCTGATTTAAAGTGAAAAGGCCCCTGCTGGACATTGGAGAAGTTCACCTTTGATTGAGATTTATTTTATATTATTTACTCTGCTGTGTAAGTTAAAAGTGCCCCCTAGTGCGACCATTGAGGAAGATTTCACTGATGTAATTTATTTTATTATTTCTTCGCTGTGTAAATTTAAAGTGCCCCCTGTGACCATTGGAGGAATTACCCTTGATGTGAGATTTTATTTTAATATATTTACTCTGCTGTGTAAAGTTAACAATTGCCCTGCTGGTCCATTTTGAGGAAGTTCACCTTAGCTGTGAGATTTATTTTATTATACTCTGCTGTGTTAAAGTTAAAAGCCCCATGCTGACGAGAGAAGTCACTTTGATTGAGATTTATTTTATTATTTACTATGCTGTTGAATGAAATGCCCCTTAGGTGACATTGGAGGAACAAAGTTTAACCTTTGAGTAGAGATTTTTATTTATTATTTCTCTCCTGTTGAGAGTGAAAGTGCCCCCCTGCTGGACCATTGAGGAAGTTCCTTTGATGTGAGATATATTTATTATTTTCTCTCTGTTAAAGGAAATGCCCTGTGACATTGATGAATCACCCCTTGATGTATTGATTTATTATTTAACTCTGCTTTAAATGTGAAAAGTGCCCTGCGCGACATTTGAGGAGTTCACCCTTGAATTGAGATTTATTATTATTTACTCTGCTGTTTCAAGGAAAATTGCCCTGCTGGACTTGAGGAAGTTCACTTTGATTGAGATTATTTATATTATTACCTTGCCTGCTATGAGAAAGTTAAAGTGGCCCCTGCTGACATGTGAGTTCCCCTGATGTGAGATTATTTTATATTTACTCTGCATGATGTTAAGTTAAAACAAGGCCCCTGCGACCATTGCGAAGTTCACCTTGATGTGAGATTTATTTTATGAATTTTACTTCTTGTGTAAAGACTTAAAGTCCCTGCTGACCATGGAGGAAGTTCACCTTATGAATTTATTCCTAATTATTTACTCTGTGATTTAAAGTGAAAAGTGCCCCCCTCTTAACATTGGAGGAAGTTCCCTGATTGAGATTTTTATTTTAATTATTTACTCTGCTGTTAAATGAAAAGATCCCCCTGCTGGACGATTGAGGAAGCTTCCACTTGATGTGAGATTTATTTTTTTTTGTCGTATTATTTCTTGTTAAAGTTACAAAGTGCCCCTGCGACCATTGAGGAAGTTCACCTTGTTGAATTTAGTTTATTATTACTCTGCTGTTGAATGAAAATTGCCCCCTTGTACCATGAGGAAGTTCACCTTGATGTTAGATTTATTTTATTATCTTTCTCTCCTGTTTGAAGTGAAAGGCCCCCTGCTGACCATTGGAGGAATTCACCTTGATGTGAGATTATTTTATTATTTTCTCCTGTTTTAAGTAAGTGCCCTGGTGACATTGGAGAGTTCACCCTGATGTTATTATTTTATTTATGTTACTCGCTGTATTTAAAAGTTAAAAAGTGCCCTGCTGGACCATTTGAGAAGTTCACCCTTATGTGAGATTTCTATATTATTTACTCTGCTGTCAAAGCGAAATGCCCCATGGACATTGAAAGTTCACCTTTATGTGAGATTATATTATATCAATTTACTTGTGTGCTAAGTTAAAAGTGCCACGTGAACCATTGAGAAGCTTCACCCTTGATGTATATATTTTATTATCTAACTCCTGCTTGGTAAAGAAAGTGCCCCCTGCTGGACCATTGAGAAGTTCACCCTTATGAGATTATTTTCATTATTTACTTGCTGTGTTAAAGTTAAAAGTGCCCTGCTGAATTGGCAGGAAGTTCCCTTGATGTGAGATTTATTTTATATTTACTCTTGCTGTTTAAAGGAAAAGTCCCCTTATGGACCATTGAGAAGGTTACCTTTGATGTCGGATTTATTATTATATTACTCTGCTGTTTAAAGTAAAAATTCCCCTGCTGGACGATTGAGAATTCACTTTGAGTGAATTTATTATATATTTACTACTCTGAGTAAAGTAAAGTGCCCCTGCGACCATTGGAGAAGTTCCTTGATGTGAATTTTATTTATTATTTACTTGCTGTTTAAAGTGAAAGTGCCCCCTCTTGGACCATTGAGGAATTACTTTGATGTAGACTTTTATTTATATTTACTTTGCTGTTTACAGTAAAAGGCCCCCATGCGGGACATTGGAGAAGTCACCTTACGTCAATTTATTTGATTATTTTACTCTGCTGTGTTTAAAAGTAAAATGCCCCCCTGCTGACCATGGAGGAAAGTTCACCTTGATGTGAATTATTAATTTACTTGCTGATGTTTAGTTAAAAGTCCCCCTCGGACCATTGAGTTAAGTTCACCCTTGATTAGATTTATTTACATGACTTGCTGATGTTAAATTAAAATGCCCCCTGCTGGGCATGAGAAGTTTCACCCTGATGTGAGATTTATTTTATTATTACTCTGCTGTTTTAAAGTGAGCCCCTTGGACCATTTGGAGGAAAGTTCACTTTGATGTGAGATTATTTATTATTTTCTCTTCCTGTTTAAAGAAGCCCCTGGTGGACCATTGGAGGAAGTTCACCTTGATGTTATTATTTTATTATTACTCTGCTGTTAAAGTGAAAGTCCCCCTGTGACCATTTGAGAAGTTCACCCCTTTATGTAGATTTATATATTACTTACTCTGACTGTTTCAAGTGAAGGCCCCCTGCGGACATGAGGAGTTCACCTTTAATGTGAGATTTATTAATATATTCTTGCGTTGTTTAAAGTTAGAATGCCCCTGCTGGACCATTGAGGAAGTTCACCCTTGAGTGAGATTATTTATTATTGACTCTGCTGATGTAAATTAAATTGCCCCGCTGACCTTGAGGTAAGTTCACCTTGATGTGGTTTTTAATTATTATTCTGCTGGAAGTTAAAAGTCCCCTGCTGGACCTTGGAGAAGTCACCTTGAGTGAGATTATTTTATTATTTACTCGCTGTTTTAAAGTGAAAATTGCCCCCTCTTGGACCATTGGAGGAATTCACCTTTGATGTGAGATTTATCTTTATATCTTCTTGCTGTTAAAGTGAAAAGTGACCCCCTCTGCGACATTGGAGAAGTTCACCTTTGAATGTGAATTTATTATATTATTTACTCTGCATGTTGTAAACTTAAAAGTGCCCCCGCTGACCATTGGAGGAATTCACCCTTATCTGAAGATTTATTTTATATTACATCTCTGATAAATGAAAAGTGCCCCTCTTGGACATTGGATGAAGTTCACCTTTAGTGAGATTTTTTATTAATTACTTCTGTTTAAAAGTGAAAGTGCCCCTGCTGACCATGAGGCAAGTTCACCTTTGATCTGAGAATTTATTATTATTATTTACTTGCTTGTAAAAATTAAAGGCCCCTGCTGACCATGGAAGAAGTTCACCCTTAGTGAATTTATTTTATATTTACTCTCGCTGTTTGTAAAGATAAAATGCCCCCTGCTGGACATGAGAAGTTCACCCTTGATGTGAGATTTATTTTATTATTTACTCGCGTTTAAAGTAATAAGTGCCCCTTGCTGGACCATTGGAGGGAAGATTCACCTTATGTAGATTTATTTTATTATTTACTCTGCTGTTTAAAGTGCAAAAGTGCCCCTCTTGGATCATGGAGAAGTTCACCTTTTGTGAGATTTATTTATATTCTACTTGCTGTTTAAAGTGAAAGTGCCCCTGCTACAATTGAGGAAGTTCACCTATTGATTAAGTTATTTATATTAACTTGCTGTTAAAGGAAAATTGCCCCTGCTGACCATTGGAGGAACTTCACTTATGTGAGAATTTATTTTCTTATTCTCTGCTGTTTTGAAAGTGGAAATGCCCCCTGCTGGCTCCATTGAGGAAAGTTCACCTTTAGTTGATCGAGATTTTGATTAATTTACTCTGCTGTGTAAAGTTTAAAATGCCCCCGTCGGACGATTGGAGGAAGTTCACTTTGATGTGAGATTTATTTATTATTTACTCTGCTGTTTAAAGTGAAAAGTGCCCCCCGCTGGACCATTGGAGGAAGTTCCCTTGATTGATATTCTTTATATTACTCTGCTGTGTAAAGTGAAAGTTCCCTGCTGGACCATTGAGATAGTTACCCTTGTGTAGATTATTTATTATTACTCTCTGTATAAAAATTAAAGTGCCCCTGCTAGGACCTTGAGGAAGATTCACCCTATTGAGTCGTAGAGACTTTATTATTATTATTTACTCTGCTGTGTAAAGTTAAAAGTGCCCCCTGGGACATTATGAGGAAGTTCACCTTTTATGTGTAGATTTATTATTATTACTTGCTGTGTAAAGTTAAAAGTGCCCCTGCCTGGACCAATTGAGAAGTTCACCACTTTATGTGAGATTTAAATTTTATTATTACTCTGCTGTTTAAAGTGAAAGTGCACCCCTCTTGTGACCATTGGAGTAAGTTCACTTTGATGTGAGATTTAATTTTTATTACTCTGCTGTTTAAAGTGAAAAGTGCCCTCTGGACGATTGAGGAAGTTCACCTTTGATGTAATTATTTTTTATCTTACTCTCTTGTGTAAAGTAAAGGCCCCCTGCTGACCTTGAGAAGTTCCCCTTGATGTTGAAGATTTATTTATTATTACCTACTGTTTGAAGTGAAAAGTTGCCCCTGCTGTCCATTTGAGAAGTTCCCTTAGTTGAGATTTATTTATTATTTTACCTCTGCTGTGTAAGTTAAAAGTGCCCTGGACGATGAGGAAATTTCCCTTTTGATGTGAATTTATAATTATTTACTCTGCTGTTTAAAGTGAAAAGTGCCCTGCTGACCATTGGGAAGTTCACCTTGAGTGAGATTTATTTTATTATTTACTCTGCTGTGTAAAAGTGAAAAGTCCCGCTGGACCATTGAGAGGAAGTTCACCCTTGAATGTGATACTTTATTTTATTATTTACTTGCTGTTAAAGTTAATAAGTGCCCCTGCTGGACCAAAATAGGGGAAGATTAACACCCAGAATGTGAAATTTATATTTAAATTATTAACTTCTGCTGTTTAATGAAAGTGCCCCTGCTGGACCATTGAGGAAAGTTCACCTTGAGTGAGATTTATTATATTAGTTACTCTGCTGTTTAAAGAAAAGCCGCTTGATCATTATGAGGAAGTTCACCTTTGATGTGAGATTATAATTTATATTTTACTCTGTGATTAAAGTGGATAAAGGCCCCCTGTGGACACTTGAGAAGTTTCACCTTTGATGTGAAATTTATTATATTTATTTACTCTGCGTTGTAAAGTTAAAAGTTGCCCTGCTGGACCACGGAGGAAGTTCACCCTTATGTGAGATATATTTATATTACTTTGCTGTGTAAAGTAAAATGCCCCCTTGCTGACCCATTGAGAGCGAAGTTCACCCTTTGATGTGAATTTATTTTTTTATTTACTCATGCGTGTAAAGTTAAAATGCCCTGCTGGACCATTAGAGAAGTTCACCCGATTGAATTTTATTATTATTTACTCTGCTGTAAAGTGAAAAGTAACCTGCGACCATTGAGAAGTTCACCCTAGTGTGAGATTATTATTATTACTCTGCTGGTTTGTGAAAAGGCCCTCCTTGACCATGAGGAAGATCACCTTCGATGTGAATTTAATTTTATTATTTACTCTGCTGTTTAAAGTGAAAAGTCCCCTGCTGCCTATTGGAAAGTTCACCCTTGATGGAGATTATATTTATTACTCGCTTTTGAATGAAAGTCCCCCTCGTGGACCATTGGGAGAAGTTCACCTTTGATGAGATTTATTTTAATTATTACTCTGCTGTTAAAGTGAAAGTGCACCCTGCTGTACATTGTAAGGAAGTCCACCTTTATTGTGAGATATTTATTATATTTACTCTGCCTGTTTAAAGTGAAAAATTACCCCCTGGTGGACCATGGAGGAAGTTCACATTGATGTAGATTCTTATTTTTATTTCTTGCTGTTTAACAAGTGAAAGATTTCCCCCTGCGGCGATTGGAGAATTTTCACCTTTGATGTGAGATATTCATTATATTAATTACTTTGCTTTAAAGTGAAAGTCGCCCCTGCTGGACCATTGAGAAGTTCCACCCTTGATGTAGAGATTATATTTTATTATTTATCTGCTGTGAAAGTTACAAAGCCCCGCTGACACATGGAGGAAGTTCACCTTAGGAGATTTATTTATTACTTACTCGCTGTGTAAATAAAGTTGCCCCTGTGGACATTGGAGAAGTTACTTTAATGTCGAGATTTATTTATTTTACTCTGCTGTTAAGTGGAAAAAAGTGCCCTGTGGACCATTGGAGGAGAGTTCACCCTGATTGAGATTTAATTTTATTTTTACTCTGCTGTTAAGTGAATATCCCCTGCTGACCATGGAGAGTTCCCTTTGATTTTGAATTATTTTATTTTCCTTTTATTGCTGTTAAAGTGAAAATGCCCTGAGAGGACCATTGGAAGAAGTTCACCTAGTTGTGAGATTATTTTATTTTAACTCTGCTTTAAATGTGAAAAGTCCCCCCGTGCATTTGGAGGAAGATTCACCTTCTATGTGAGATTTAATTTATATTTACTCATGCTGATTTAAAGTGAAAAGATGCCCCCTCTGACAATTGGAGAAGTTCACATTGATGTAGAATTTATTTATTATCACTCTGCCGATTAATGAAATATCCCCCTCTTGGACCATTAGAGAATTCACATTTGATGTTAGATTTATTATAATTAATCTGCTGCGTTAAGTTGAAAGATTTCCCCCTGCCTGGACGCATTGGAGGAGTTCACCTTGACTGGAGATTTATTAATTATTACTCTGCTGTTTAAATGAAAAGTTCCCCCTGCTGGCCATTGAGGAAGTTCACCTTGATGTGAGATTTATTCTTATTATTACTCGCTGCTTTAAAGTGGAAAAGTGCCCTGCTGACCATTGGAGAATTCACCTTTGATGTGAATTTATTTTATATTACTCTGCAGTTTAATTGAAAAGTTCCCCTTGCTGGACCATTGGAGAAGTTCACTTATGTGAGATTATATTTTATTAATTTAACTTGCTGTGTAAAGTGAAAAGCCCCCTGTGACACATTGAGGAACGTTCACCTTTATGTGAGATATTTTATTATTTACTTCTGCTGTAGTAAAGTGAAAGTGCCCCCCGATGACATGAGGAATTCATCTTTGATGTGAGATTATTTATTATTTACTCTGCTGTTTCGTTTGTCATCGTGCTGTTCCCCCTTGGTTTTATTATATGATCAGGTGTGCACCCTTGCCTCGGCGCTGCACATTTCAAAACCTCGGGTTATCGACCATCGCTCACTCGCCTGAAAAAAGTTCACACACAGATGACAATTAATTAAAAATGTGAACAGCATTACAAAATTTGAAACACAATATTAAATGATATATTTATATATAATATATATAATAATATATTGTAGTATATAGATGAAGCAGTTAAATTTCCTGAGATTTTTGTTTTTTATTGAATCTTCATCTTACTCCCATATACCCTGCTGCCGTGACGTTCACTTTGGATTCATTTGTAAAATGAACACGAATGATATGCTCCAGCTCCTCCTTTGATAATTGTATGCGATGCCTTTTTCCTGGCTGCTAAAAATAAAAATCAAAATTAAAAATCTTAATAATTTACTGTAAAAAAAATAATGTAATGCTGTTGATATATTAATGAATAAAGAAAAGCCAACAGAGTCAAGTCTACCCAACCCAAAATTTGAAAATACTACAGTTTTGATCTTGATTACCACAAATACCCTACACGAGTAGTCCGAGTTCGCAATACAAACTCAGCTGCTCCCCATTTCAACCATATTTAACAGGCCTCCTGAAAGAGATCAAATCATTCATTACACAGCCCTTCAAATTTTTTCGTTTTTTTTTCAATTATTTATATTAATCAAAACGCTTATCTCAAATAACACATCATGGAGGGTGTCATTTTTTTTGTGTTTTACAAACTAAAATGAACACATGAATGCCTTTTACTGTAAAAGGATTCAGCGACAGCTCGCCAATAAAAACAAGCATTAAAATTTTTATTAACAAGTCATAACATTTTTATACATGGTTCGAAGAGGAGAGAAAGTTTTCCCCCCCCCCCCCCCCCCAGTCACCACTTTAAATCGCCAGTGGAGGCATAGAGAGGATGACTAAGGAAGACAATCACCAAATACACCTAGCTGGTTGCATGAGCCAAGTTCTCCACATTACGCAGTACTTGATTCACCGATGCTGTCGACCCTGCAAAAAGCGTGTCACCGGAGCGCATAGAAGCAAGTGCCAAGATGAGATAGGGCAAGCAACTCCAATAGCAAAACACAAGTCAAGTCACTCCCTGAGCCACGGAGAGGTAGCCCAGGAAGTATGCGAGATTGAAAACCGACGACTGGGGTTCCAATGAACTCCCGTATGGACCTCAGGAGTCCTCGTTGGATGTCGCACCTCAATGTAAGTTCACATATCACTGAGAGCACGTCTATGTGGCGCGATTCGCCCTCCTCACAGGAGACGCCAAGCAACTGGGAGTACTCAACATTTGTCTTGACCTGTTTCTGTCCAAGCATTCTCTTTCGTGCTTTCTTATTTGCTCTTTTCAACTCATTCAGGAAGCGGCGCCATGCTGTGATCACGAGATGGATTGTTCAATTCCCCAAATGTGAGTTCACCCCTCATCAATTTCATCCAAATCTCGATTCGGCAAAATCAATAAATAATATTAACAGTTCTTATCCACCAAAAATTCCCTCCGAGGCCTAATGTAGCACTTTGAAGCATTCATCAACAGTCTACTCATTTCCAAAACTAAAATCATAATTGATAGGAGAACTAAATTTCATTATCAACTCAAAGACACAACCATTGAACACGAACTATCCATCTCAGGAACTTTTCCACAATCCTATATTTATGATCCGGAATTTATCTTGTCATGAATTCGATCTGAAAGGGTCCTCAGGTATCAACAGTGTTCGTGGCTCTATTCAGTCAGTCCAGGTGGAGCATGCACCGCGAGAGCGCGTCGGCTGCGTCCACGATTCCGCCAGACCAGGAGTCTCCGTACTGGCCATCCCCCAGGCAGATACCTGGTCCCATTCCTACTCCTTGAATGCGATCAAGCACGACACCGTTGTCGCCCATTGGCTTCCTCCATCATCGAGACTCCCTCGCATCAGATGAATCTGGTGAGCAGTCGCTCAGAGAGAAAACGCCACATGTCCACTAACAGCTACCAACTGATGCTCACAGGACGATGCACGGTAACAATCTCATTCGCGTCTCTATCAGCAACCGCCTCGTTGGGACACAACTTCCGACCGGCATGGAGCAGTGTTCTGCCGAGAGACCTAGGTACCAAAGGAATTATGTCACCGTCTCAGATCCTTGGTCAAAGTCCAAGTCTTCACAATCCACATAGAGCCAAGACTGGAAGCGACCAAGACGGAAGACCGGCACGTTCGTCCTCCACACAGCACGGGTAGCCCATACCCCATGACATCCAGTCGAATCATACTCCCCGGACGTTATCCATGCACCCCAGTATGAATTAGCATCGCAACGATCTTATTGATGCTTTGCTCCAATCACAATCCCCATAAAAAGTTAAAACGTCAAAATTCTGCAATGCATAATCTACAGAGGATTTGTCCGTCTTATGCTCCTCATGTGGCTCTGTCATCCTTCCTTGTTGGATCGTTTTATGAGATTTAATCCTCGATGTTTTTAACATTTTTGCTTTTTTAATTTTTTTTTCTTATTAAACGAAAAAATACTATCCGTTTGTTTTGGCGACTCCCTGAGCTCCCCAGGTGAATCAGAATAAAATTAATTAGATTTCATATATTCTTTTACACAATCCACCTCATAGGGGTTTCAAACAGACATTTCCTCACAATTCATGACTTTATAAACACGAGTAACCACCTGTGTGTGAACACGGTTAGCAGGAATTCTGCAAGGGAGGGATGCAGTGGAAAGGCAGGTAGGGTGTGGGATGAGGGCAGGGGAACTCGGCTGGTGGGTGTCTCTCGAGGTACGAGGAGGGTGGATTCACAGACTGGAGTGGGGTGAGTGTCTGAGGTGGGGGTGGGGCTGGGAGAGCACGGTAGGCTTGCTGTGAAATTGGAGATGGATTGGAGAATGAGCAGAGGGGAGAGTGGTGGTGGGGAGTCATGAGGAGTGCAGGTGTGTGGAGAGGGAAGGAAGGATGAGGAGGGAGGTCGGGGTTGAATGGACAGATTAACAGTAAAGGAAAGGAAATAATATCACACCTAAACGGTTGTATTCTGTAATCGATCCAACCAGATGACAATTTCAACTTTGAGCAGCAAAGATGTGTAGAGCGTCATAACCACGCTTCACCAAATACAGTCTCCAGAAGCACGTGAGCAGCACCCACCAACACGTTCCGACGGGGCACTCGGTTAGCATCGCTGACGAGGTGCACATTTAAAACTTGCACACGATGTTTTTTTTTGCAAATACTGGGAAAACTTTAATTATTTCTGCATTAGTTTTATTTTTGTCCAGAGAAACATGTTTTGAGCTTTACTTTTTCGACCAATAAACAAAATTCGCGAAAACTTCAATTAATCAATCAGATATTTCTCTCTCATTACTTATTATTATTGCATCCGGAGAATACATATGACACTTTTGAACACTGCAGCCGCATCACGGACCGCACACAACGGTGCACCCACATTTTTTACATACGACTCCAACTCAACTATTCGATTCCTACAATGATGTTATACGCACGGTACCATATAAACACGCAAATCTTCTGACGCAAAGCTTGGCACAAGGTGAATGAATCTCATATAGATACACGACACGAGCTTCTTACTTTGTGTTATAAAATGTAACACCAACTGACACCGGAATAAAAATGTTATGCTGTTTTTTGTGGCCTGTCATAATACCCTAGTAAAATGGCTCCTCCTGTGTCCATTTTCCTTAGGACGAATAACAAAAAAACACACCAATCACGTGATGCAATCCGACACCCTCGACTGCTATTATTAATAATTTGAGACAGCCTTGCAGTCATTAAATAAAATAGAGTTCATGACCGGAAAACTGTTGATACATTATCTACAACCACTTGCAAAACCAGCAATTTATCCCTGAATCGAGGCTGTGGATCGTTGAGGCAGGTAAAGGGTGTAGGAAGCTGAAATTTTGCATGCGAGTCCTAATGGAGGGGTAGTTCAAAATTTATGAAGGCCTTAAGGATTTGACTTTTAATTTGGAAATAGGCTCCTGGCATGGATGTGCAAAAGTGATGGTATTCAGACCCCTAAAA
>JAXMNL010000322.1:0-16679 GCA_035128595.1 Eptatretus atami | reverse complement strand
TTCCCTCATATCTTGACCAATATAGTAGCTACAAGAATCACTGAACACTTTCTGGATTCAGAAGGAGGCCCTCTTGCATCTGTTATAATTTCATGGAGCTGCCTGTTAGAATAAAAAAATTTTGCGGAAAAAACAATCATTTTACACGGCCTGTCATATGAATGATTTTTCCACTTACAGGAGCCTGTTAGATGGGGTTAGGAATGGTATAGGAAGCTGAAACATTGCCTGCAAGTCCTAATGGAGGGGTAGTTCAAAATGTATGAAGGCCTTAAGCATTGCTCTTTTAATTTGGAAATGGGCTCCTGGCATGGATGTGCAAAAGTGATGGTATTCAGACCCCGCTTATCTTTTGTACAATTTCATTGAGCTGCCTCTTAAAATAAAAAAAATTATGCGGGAAAAACAATCATTTTACACGTCCTGTCATATGAGTGATTTTTCCACATACAGGAGGCTGTTAGATGGCCTGAAGAAGGGGTAGGAAGCTGAAATGTATGCAGCAAGTCCTAATGAGGGGTAGTTCAAAATGTGTGAAGCCTTAAGATTGGTTTTAATTTGAAATGAGCTCTGGCATTGATGTGCAAAAATGATTATTCAGACCCCTAAAATGGACACATTTCCCTCATATCTTGACCAATATAGTAGCTACAAGAAAGTGAACACTTTCTAGATCAGAAGGAGGTCTCTTTTTTTGTTACAATTTCATGGAGCTGCCTCTTAAAATAAAAAAAATTAGCGAAAAAACATATATTACACGGCCTATCATCGAGTGATTTTTCACTACAGGAGGCTGTTAGATGGCCTGAAGAAGGGTGTAGGAAGCTGAAATTTTGATGCCAGTCCTAATGGAGGGTAGTTCAAAATGTGGAAGCCGTAAGATTGGTCTTTAAATTTGAAATGAGCGTCTGGCATGGATGTGCAAAAATGATGGTATTCAGACCCCTAAAATGGACACTTTTCCTCATATCTTGACCAATATAGAGCTACAAGAAGGGTGAACACTTTCTAGATTCAGAAGGAGGTCCTCTTTCATGTGTTACAATTCATGGAGCTGCCTCTTAAAATAAAGAATTATGCGGAAAAACAATCATTTTACACGACTGTCATACGAGTGATTTTTCCACTTACAGGAGCCTGTCAAAGGGTAGAGGAAGGAAGCGAAATGCAGTCCATCTAAAAAATGTAGAACATTGTGTGCGAGCACAAGCCTCCAAGTGATGAAGTTTCAAAATGGACTCCTGGCATGCATGTGCAAAAATGATGGTATTCAGACTCCTAAAATGGACATTTTCCCTATATCTTGACCAATATAGCAGCTACAAGAAGAGTGAACACTTTCTGGATTCAAAGGAGGTCCACTTCATGTGTTAAATTTCATGGAGCTGCTCTTAAAATAAAATTATGCGGAAAAACATCATTTTACAGCCTGTCATACGAGTGATTTTTCCACTTACAGGAGCCTGTCAATGGGTGAGAAATGGTATAGGAAGCTGAAATTTTGCAAGCCAGTTATACATAAATGTAGAAATGTGTGCGAAGCACAAGCCTCAAGTGATGAAGTTTCAAAATGGACTCTGCATGCATGTGCAAAAATGATGGTATCAGACCCTAAAATGGACACATTTTCCCTCATATCGACAAATAGTAGCTACAAGAATGAGTGAACACTTTCAAATTCAGAAGGAGTCTCCTTTCATCTGTTAAATTCATGGAGCTGCCTTTTAAAAAAAAAATATGCGGAAAAAAAATCATTTACACGCCTGTCATATGAGTGATTTTTCACATACAGGAGGCTGTTAGATGGCTGAGAAGGGTGTAGGAAGCTGAAATTTGCATGCAAGTCCTAATGAGGGGTAGTTCAAAATGTGTGAGAGCCTTAACGATTGTTTTAATTTTGAAATGAGCTTCTGGCATGGATGTGCAAAAATGATGTTACAGACCCAAAATGGACACATTTTCCCTCATATCTGACCAATATAGTAGCTACAAGAATGATGAACACTTTCTAGATTCAGAAGGAGGTCCTCTTCCTTGTTTTACAATTTCATGAGCGTGCTCTCTAAAATAAAAAAATATATGCGGAAAAAACAATCATTTTACACGCCTGTCATACGAGTGATTTTCCACTTACAGGAGCCTGTCAAATGGGGTGAGGAATGTATAGGAAGCTGAAATTTTGCATGCAGTTCTAACATAAATGTAGACATTGTGTGCGAGCACAAGCCTCCAAGTGATGAAGTTTCAAAATGGACTCCTGGCATGCATGTGCAAAAATGATGGTATTCAGCCCTAAAATGGACACATTTTCCCTCATATCTTGACCAATATAGTATAACAAAAAGAATCACTTTCGGAAGTATAAAATTAATTTGGAGAAAAATAAATTGAGATAAATAAATAATAAATAAACACTTCGTCATGAATAAAAGAAATTAAAATTCTGTAAAGAGTTTCAAATCACTCAGTTATGTTGAATATACAATAAACACTTCCTGTCATGAAAAAAAATCACTTTCGGAAGTATAACATTACAATTGGGAAAAAAATAATTGAATAAATAATAAATAAATAAACACTTCCGGTCATGAATAAAAGAATTAAAAGTTCCGTAAAGAGTTTAAAATCACTCCCGGTTATGTTAAATACGAAATAAACACTTTCTGTCATGAAAAAATCACTTTCGGAAGTATAAAATTAACTTTGGGAAAAAATAATTGAATAAATAAATAATATAAAAACACTTCCGGTCATGAATAAAAGAAAAAAAGTTCCGGAAAGAGTTTCAAAATCATTCCGGTTATGTAAATACTAAATAAACACTTCCTGTCATGAAAAAATACATTTCGGAAGTATAAAATTAACTTTGGGAAAAATAATTGAATAAATAAATAAATAAATAAACACTTCCGGTCATGATAAAGAAATTAAAAGTCGCGAAAGAGTTTCAAAATCACTCCCGGTTATGTTAAATACTAATAAACATTCCTGTCATGAAAAAAATCACTTTCGGAGTATAAAATTAACTTTGGGAAAAAATAATTGAATAAATAAATAAATAAATAATCACTTCCGGTCATGAATAAAGAAATTAAAAGTTCCGAAAGAGTTTCAAAATCATCCCGGTTATGTTAATACTAAATAAACACTTCCTGTCATGAAAAAATCACTTTCGGAAGTATAAAATTAACTTTGGAAAAAATAATTGAATAAATAAATAAATAAATAACACTTCCGGTCATGAATAAAGAAATTAAAAGTTCCGGAAAGAGTTTCAAAATCACTCCCGGTTATGTTAAATACATAATAAACACTTTCCTGTCATGAAAAAAATCACTTTCGGAAGTATAAATTAACTTTGGAGAAAATAATTGAATAAATAAATAAATAAATAACACTTCCGGTCATGATAAAAGAAATTAAAAGTTCCGTAAAGAGTTTCAAAATCACTCCCGGTTATGTTAATACTAAATAAAACACTCTCTGTCATGAAAACAATAACTTTCGGAAGTATAAAATTAACTTTGGGAAAAAATAATTGAATAATAAATAAATAAACAAACACTTCCGTCATGAATAAAGAAATTAAAAGTTCCGTAAAGAGTTTCAAAATCACTCCCGGTTATGTAAATACGAATAAACACTTCTGTCATGAAAAAATACACTTTCGGAAGTATAAAATTAACTTTGGAGAAAAATAATTGAATAAATAAATAAATAAAAACACTTCCGGTCATGAATAAAAGAATTAAAAGTTCCGAAAGAGTTTAAAATCACTCCCGGTTATGTTAAATACAATAAACACTCCTGTCATGAAAAACACTTTCGGAAGTATAAAATTAACTTTGGAAAAATAATTGAATAAATAAATAAATAAAAACACTTCGGTCATGAATAAAATAAATTAAAAGTTCCGTAAGAGTTTCAAAATCACTCCCGGTTATGTTAAATACAAATAAACACTTTCGTCATGAAAAAAATACTTTCGGAAGTATAAAATAACTTGGGAAAAATAATTGAATAAATAATAATAAATAAACACTTCCGGTCATGAATAAAAGAAATTAAAAGTTCCGAAGAGTTTCAAAATCACTCCCGTTTTGTTAAATACGAAATAACACTTCTGTCATGAAAAAAATCACTTTCGGAAGTATAAATTAACTTTGGGAAAAATAATTGAATAAATAAATAAATAAAAAAACACTTCCGGTCATGAATAAAGAAATTAAAAGTTCGGAAAGTTTCAAAATCACTCCGGTTATGTTAAATACTAAATAAACACTTTCTGTCATGAAAAAATCACTTTCGGAAGTATAAATTAACTTTGGGAAAAAAATAATTGAATAAATAAATAAATAAAAACACTTCCGGTCATGAATAAAAAAATTAAAAGTTCCGAAAGAGTTTCAAAATCACTCCCGTGTATGTTAAATACTAAATAAACACTTCCTGTCATGAAAAAAATCACTTTCGGAAGTATAAAATTAACTTTGGGAAAAAATAATTGAAATAAATAAATAATAAACACTTTCCGGTCATGAATAAAAGAAATTAAAAGTCCGTAAAGAGTTTCAAAATCACTCCGGTTATGTTAAATACAAATAAAACACTTCCTGTCATGAAAAAAATCACTTCGGAAGATAAAATAACTTTGAAGAAAAAATAATTGAATAAATAAATAAATAAATAAATAAACACTTCCGGTCATGAAAAAATAAATTAAAGTTCGAAGAGTTTCAAAATTCACTCCGGTTATGTTAAATACTAAATAAACACTTCCTGTCATGAAAACAAATAACTTTCGGAAGTATAAAATTAACTTTGGAGAAAAATAATTGAAAAATAATAAATAAATAAAACACTTCCGGTCATGAATAAAAGAAATTAAAAGTTCCTAAAGAGTTTCAAAATCACTCCCGGTTATGTTAAATACTAAATAAACACTTCCTGTCATGAAAAAAATCACTTCAGAAGTATAAAATTAACTTTTACCCAAACCAAACTTGACAGCTCACTCGAAATAAAGCCAATTTATACCCGTCCAAAATAAAAATGATACTATTTCATATGATCACAACGCAGGATGCTCATGTTAATTTCTGTAAAAATCTCAATAAAACATGGGACTTAAAATAAAAGCATTATGGCGTTTATAATTTCATTTCCTGTTTCAGTAACAATACCAACTCCATGGAAATCAAGCCAAATTTATACACCGTCCAAAATAGAAATGATGGCTTTTCATATGATCAAACAACATTCAAAGATACACATATATAATCTGAAACAAACAAAACAAAAAAAGATACGGTTGTGTATTAATTTCTACAATGAAAGACCACGTATATTTTTTAAAACCCAAACAAGGGTATTTCATTGTGTAACCTAAACAAACGTACAGTTGATAACAAATTCGCAGCCGCATTTAAATGCGGAACACGAACATAATTTATCAAGATTTTGATGACAGCTTCGGCACGCAAATAAACACGATAATATAAAAATGACGCAAAATCGGACGGAAAATTAATCACATGTAAGTGCAGTTCCTGAAATGGACAGCAGATGGAGGTTTCAGCTTTGAGCAAAACGTTGTAAGATGTGTCACAACAGCTCACCAATCATGTTCGAGGTGATGTGCTGCATAGCTAATGAGTAAAGTCACAGCTCCACCAATCAGGTCCGAGTGACTTGGCTGCATAGCTAATGAGTAAAATCAGCTCCACCAATCAGTTCCGAGGTGACTGTGCTGCATAGCTAATGAGGTAAAGTCACAGCTCCCAATCAGGTTTCCGAGGTGACTCGTGCTGCATAAGCTAATGAGGTAAAAGTCACAGCTCCACCAATCAGGTTCCGAGGTGACTCGTGCTGCATAGCTAATGAGTAAAAGTCACACGTCCACCAATCATGTTCCGAGGTTGATTCGGCTGCATAGCTAATGAGTAAAAGTCACAGCTCCACCAATCAGTTCCGAGTGACTCGTGCTGCATAGCTAATAGGAAAAGTCACAGCTCACCAATCAGTTCCGAGTGATCGTGCTGCATGCTAATGACGTAAAAGTCAGCCCACCAATCAGCGTTCTGAGTGATCGTGCTGACTAGCTAATAAGAATAAAAGTCACAGCTCGACCAATCAGTTCCGAGTGACTCGTGTGCAATACTAATGAGTAAAGTCACAGCTCCACCAATCAGGTTCCGAGGTACACACGTGCTGCATAGCAAATGAGGTGCACATTCACGATGGAAAAACCACAACAATTAATCGTTATGTAGGCTCTCATTTCCTAATGGAGGGTAGTTCAAAATGTGGGAAGACCTTAACGGATTGGTCTTTTAATTTTGAAATGAGCGTTGGCAATGGATGTGCAAATTGAGGGTAGTTCAAAATGTATGAAGGCCTTAAGGATTGCTCTTTTAATTTGGAAATGGGGTCCTGGCATGGATGTGCAAAAGTGATGGTATTCAGACCCCTAAAATGGACACATTTTCCCACATATCCTGACTAATATAGTAGCTACAAGAATGAGTGAACACTTTCTAGATTCAGAAGGAGGTCCTCTTTCATCTGTGTGTGTTAAATTTGAGGCTGCGGTCTTAATGTTTAAAAATTTGTCGGGAGAAAACTATTATTTTACTACGTTTCTGGTCATCATTTTGAAGTTGAATTGTTTATCTGACATTCAGGAAGCTGTTTATAGATGGCTGGAAGAAGGGTGTAGGGGAACCTTGAATTTGGTTGCGATGGCGATGTTCCTAATTGGAGGGGTCAGTTTTGCAGAAATGTCTGAAGACGTCATAGGGATGTGTTGAGGTTTTGATTATTTGAATAATGAGTGGCGTCTGGCTGATGTTTGATGGTGCAAAAGGATGGTATTTTGGGGGCAGAACTCTCTCTTAAGGTGGAGCTACAATTATGTCTTCCTCATGGTATTATTTGACTGGGAATATAGCAGCAAACAAGAATGGGTGATTTTTACCACTCGTGGATTTCGAAGGATGTCTCTCGTTTACATATGTTTATATATAGTTATGGGAGCTTCTCTCTTTAATATATAAGAAATTATGCGTGCGAAAAAATCATTTTACAAGTCTCTTCACATGAGTGATTTTCTTTCAATACAGAGGCCTGTTAGATGGCTGAAGGAGGGTGATAGGTTTAATAGCTTGAAATGTTTGCATGATCAGTTAAACATTGATTAAATGTAGATATTGGTGTACGAGCAAGCCTGCCGAGTGGATGAGAGTTCTAATGGAGGCTCCTGGGATGCTGTGCAAAATGATTATGGTATTGTCGCTACCATAAGGAGTGGACACATTTTCGATCATATATTGATAATTTTTAGTAGGGTATTACACGGAGGTGGAATGAGTTGAAGGATTTTTAGTATTCAGAAGTGATCTCCTGTACTTTTGCATTTTGTTTAATATTGTGTCAGTGGAGCTTGGGCTGTTGAAAACAGGGGTCGGGATGGGGGCAGGTTGGCTTTTTGTTTGGGGGTGTTTAGTTGGTGTTCGTTTTGTTTTCTGTAAAGAAAGATTATTTGCGGTGAAAAGGGAATGTGATTTTAGCATGTGTGTGGACGGTCTTGTCGTTATGCCGGAGTGATTTTGTCTACTATTAACATGGTAGGCTGCTGTGATATGCTGAAGAAGGGTGTTTGACGGAGCTGAAATTTGTGCTTGAGGGCTGGTCAGGTCTGCTGAATTGGAGGGTAGTTTTCTAACAATGTGGTGATACGTATGAATTGATTTTTAAATTTGTAAATGTAGCGGATATGGCTGCAATGGATGTGCAAAAATGATTGGTATTGCCAGACCCCTAAATGGAGACTATTTTTTATCCTCATATCTTGACCTAATTATAGTAGTACAAGAATGATTGAAACTCTTTTAGATTCATGTTAAGGAGGTCGCTTTGTGATTTTTTTCTTACATATTTCATGAGCTGCATCTTAAACAGTTAAAAATTAGTGCGGGATATAAACATCATTTTGTTAATTACGTTACTGGTCTATATTTTGAGGGTGATTTTTCACATATTAAGGTATTGTGGTTTTAGATGGATGAGAATTGGGATGTTAAGAATAGCTGAATGTGTGCTGGCAGTTTCCTTTTAAGTTGATTGGGGCTAGGTCGGAGAAATTGTGTAAAGTACGAGTAACGATTTGTTTTTTGAATATTGAACTTTGAGCCGGTGGCTGCATGGATGGTGTCAAAAATGATGGGTATCGATCGCCTAGTAATAGGTATTGGAGCACAGTTTTGGCCCTGCGATTTTTGTGACTTAATATAAGTGGGAGCTACATAGATGAGTGAACACTTTATTAGATTCAGGGAAGGAGTCGGGTTTCTTTGTGTGAGCGGGGATGTGTCATGGAGCTGGGCTCTGGTTAAAATATATTATAATTTTATTTGGTTCGGATGGGAAGACAATGATTTTTAGCACGGCGCTGATCATACGAGTGATATTTTCGCCTACAGGGCCTGTTAAATGGGTGAGGAAGGTAGATTGGGTAAGGGAATTTTTGCATGCCAGTTTAACATCAATGCAGACATTGCGGTGCGAAGCACAAGTCCTGCGTTCTGAATGATTGTGTATTAGTTGTGGCAAAATGAGGCTCGTGGCATCTGTGCTAAAATGAGGTGTTATTGGCTATACGCCTAAAGTGGGAAATTTATTTTCAGTGGCGATAGGTTCTAGATATTAGGGAGCTACGATTGATGATTGGACACTTGTAATTCAGAAGGACTCCTGTATCATCTGTTAAATGTCTGGACTGCCTTTTAAACTTTAAGAGAAAAGTTTGCTTGGGTAAGAGAAGGGTGCGATTTGTCAGTTCGGTCTGTCATAGAGGTGATTTTTCAATACGGGATTGGTGCGTGTTATTTTTGATTTTGGCTGAAGATATGGGTGGATGGATTTATTCTGAATTTTGGCATGCCAGTTCTCCTGTGAGGGTGTGTTGATTGGGTAGTTGCTAATAGTGGGTGGAGAAGATCCGTAATGATGTGGGCTTGGTTGAATTTGAATGAGCGGTGGGGGCCTTGCAATGGGGAGTAGTGCAAAAATGTATGGTATTGGCAGACTTTGTCCCTTTAAACCGTGGAGCAGTCGATTTTTGTCCCGGTCATATTTGGAGCATAGGGTAGATTTCAGCTACAAGAATGGGTGGGAGCACTTCTAGGAATTCAGAGGATGCGGTGGTTGGCGTTTTTTGTTGTGTTTCCATATTTTGGATTGGAAGCTGGCTGGTTAGAATAAGAAAGAGATTATAGCGGAAAAAAATCATTTACACTGGCTGGTCATGAGTGTTGTTTTTGCTCTACGGATCAGGAGCGGCTGTTCGGGGGGGTGGTGTGAGGTTATATGGTAATATTTGGAATGCTGAAGATGTTTGCGGTTTATTGCAGGGGTCTTCTAGCAAGATAAATCTGTGTATGGGGGAGACTGTTGTTGTGCGAGGTCATAAGTGCCTCAAGTGATCGAAGGTGTTCAGAGTAATTGCTTCCTGGCATGGCGATGTCAAAATGGGATGTGTATTCAGACCTAGAAAGGAAATTATCTTGTTCTTGATTATGTGTTGTTTTTGTTTTGGGTGGAGGGTGTTACGTTGAATTGGATTGAACACTTTTCTAGATTCATAGAAGTGATTTACTGTTATCATTTTGTTTATGTAATTGGAGTGCCTTTACATTGATTAAAAATATTTGTTTGGGTTAGAGAACAGTTCATTTTTTTTATAGGTCGGTTGGGTGGGGCTTGTATATGAGTGATTTTTCACAACAGGAGGGCTGGGTTAGATGTGGGCTGTAGAGGTATTATGGTGGGTGAAGATTTTGCGTTGTGCTAGTCCTTAATGGAGGGGTAGGTTCCAAATTGTGGGAAGACTTAAGATTGGTCTTTTAAATGGTGTTGAAATGAAGCGTCTGCATGATGTGCAAGAAAGTGATGGTATTGTAGTTTTTACTTGTCACTTGTGATAAATGTGAGGGCAATTTTCGTCTATTTGATTTTTGTTTGGACTCATTTATGGATTGTATGGAAGATGGAGGTGGGAACATCTTATGAGATTCAGATAAGGAGGTCTTTTTCATGTGTTAAAAATTTCATAGAGCTTTCCATCGTTTATAAATTTTAAGAATTTATGCGGGAATATACAGTTATTTGGACGTCTGTCGAGAGGTGAGTGATTTTTGCTTTTACATAGAGGGGATGGCTGTTTAGATGGTGGAAGGGAGGGTGTAATGAAGGGTGAAATTGTTTGGCATGGCAGTTAAACATAAAGGTTAGACATTGTGCGCGAGGAGCAGCAGCCTACACGGTGTGTATTTAAGTGGTGGAATGGACTTCTGGCATGTCATGTGAAAAAATGATAGGTGATTGCAGTACTGCGCGTAAAATGGGGGACACATTTATCGCTCATATTTGCTAATGATAGGTTAGCTTACACTAGATTGAGTGTAACATTTTTAGTATTTCAGAATGTGAGGTCTTATACTGTATTGTGCGAGGGTGTTGTGATTTTGGGTCATGGTAGGATGCTCTTTTAGAAGCGGTTGACGAAATTTTGCGGGAAAAAAATCAATATGTTTACACGATGATCATATTGTTAGTTAATTTGTTGCGCACATACGGGATGTTTGAGATGCTGTAGGAAGGGTATAGGAGCTGAAATTTTGTGCGTGGCTCTAGTGCATTTGATGGAGGGTGGTGTTGTGTTTTGTTAAAATGATTCGAAGGACGTAACATTGGTCTTGGAAATTTGAACTGAGCGTGGGGGTGGGTGGCTGTGCATGGGGATGTTTAGGGCATAAGTGTATGGTATTTGGGGGGCTTAGGGACCCTTAAAAGTGGAGGTCCATTTTTCCGCTCTTATATTTGACCAAGTATATGGGTAGCTAAAAGAATGACTAACTTTCTACTGGTAGTATTGGTAAGGATAGATTGCTTTCTTTGTTTAAAGATTGGTGAGGGAGTGCTTTAAAGGTAAAAAAATTAGTGCGTGGAAAAACAATCTTTGGGAGGGATTCACGTCTGTTTTCATTATGGGAGTTATTTTTGTTCACATGACAGGAGGCTGTTAGATGGCCTGAAGTAGGGGGTAGGTAGGTGCTGTATTTTTGCATGCAAGTGGGCAATGTATGCAGGGTAGTTCAAATATGTGTGAAGATCTTTAGACTGATTAGGTGTTATTAATTTTGATTTATTTGAGCTTCTTGGTATGGAGTGTGCAAAATAACTGGTATGTTCTGCACTGCTTTGCTTAAAGGATGGGATCAGGCATTTTCCTCTATATGTGAGGAATTATGTAGTCAAGGAATGTGAGGTGTAGGACACTTTTCTGGGATCGGAAGGGGGTTCCTTGCTTTTCTGTATGTGTTCAAGTTTATGAGCTTTGCTTTTAAAAATAAGAAAGAATGGGATGCGGAAAATAGTCAGTTTTACATTCTGGCTTTTTGTAATTATTAGGGTGTATTTTTCATGCTTACAGGAGTCCTTTGTCAAATGGGGTGAGGAATGGTATATTGGAAGCTGGAATTTTGGCATGCAGTCTAACATAAATGTAGAATTGTTCGAGTTCACAAGCTGAGGGGGATTGATTTATGTTCTATATGAGGATGGGAGGCTCGCTGCATGCTATGTGCAAATAATGTATGATTGGTTTCGAACAGCTAAAATGGACTACATTTTTCTTCCTATGGAGTTGAACTGCAATATATGGTAGGTCTCTACATTGGAAGAAGTTGTGATGAAACTTCTGGCATCAGAAGTACGTTGTATATGATTCATATGGGAATGTGGATTTGTAGTGCTTTTAAACAAAAAATTTTGAGGGTAAAACAAATCATTTCACCGGCTTGTCACTATTTGCGGAGTGATTGTTTTCCATCGGTAAAGGGAGTGCTGTTAGATGGCTGGATTAGAATGGATATAGTAAGTTGCGGAAATTTTAGGATGGGAGTGGGTAATGTGTAGGGTTAGTTCAAATGTGGGAGGCAGGCCTTTTAAGGTGGGTTGTCTTGTTAATTTTGCAATGATGCGTGGACTGGCATGGTATGTGCAATAATGATGGGTATTGGGCAGGCGTTTTCCTAAATGTGTTTTTTTAGTGTGTGTTGACCTTGGGCATTGTGGTTGGCTTCCTTGTTATTGACATGTATCGTAGCTCGGAATGAGTCGGAACAGGACTTTTTTAAAGATTTCGGTAGGCGATTGTCTCTAGTATTCGTTAAACGTGGTCTCAGGCTGTAGTCTGCTGGTACTGTAAAATAAGATCTTATGGCGGGAGGGGAAGGGCAAAGTTTTGTTAGCTAAGTCTGAGTATCCAATGAGTGATTGATAAATGTTTGTTAATTGGTAGGGCTTAAGCAGCATGCGTCTACGGGTTATATGCGGCTCGTTCGGTGCAGTCTCGGGGGGGGGTCACGTGTCTATGATGTGATTGATACAAAGTAACCCGCAGTTGCGCGTGTCAGTTGGGGATAGGTACCCTCGGCTAATACAGACTAAGTTTGATCATTGAGACCTGAGAAAGTTGCGCAATTTCGTAGCCAGTTTGTTTAAATACAAATCGAGCGAATTGTTCTCAGACGTAACTTGGTGGAGCACATTGGGTGTGCGAAGGGAATGATTGTCGATTTTTGTTGGCTTAGATTTCGAATCGGATCTCGGATTGTAATAATTTTTGATAGTGTCGAATCATTCACATCCGGACAGGGGTTGCCTAAACCCGATATATCGCACGATATTTTAAAAAGGTTGTGGACGGATTCAGTGAGAACTTGTGACACATTGGGTGTGCTACAAGGAAAGAGTTTTGTTCGTTTTGAGGCAGTTCGAATCGCGGGTTACGGATTGATATTTTGGTTTCGGTCGATGTTCACCATCGAGAGATTGGCTGAGCCGATATATTGGCACGTATATGTCAAAAAGTGGTGGACGGATTCGGAAGAACTGGTGGAACGATGCGTGTGGACAACGAAGAACTGATTCGATTTTGGTGAAAGATTTGATCGCGGGATTCGGGATCTTTGATAATTTTGATTCGGCGAGATCTTCACATCGAGAGATTGGCTTATGTAAGCGAAAAATCGGCACGATATATCAAAAAGTTGTGGAAGGTTCCAGAACAAAAATTGGTGGACACATTGGATGTGCTATCAAGGAATGTTAGTTTGATTCGATTTGTTGTCATGATCCTAATCTGATACCGTGACTGATAATTTTGTTTGGGCGAATCTCTCACCATCGAAAGTGATTGCCTAAACGATATATGCACGATATCTCATAATAGTGGTGGACGGATTCGGGGACGAAAGTTGGGTGGACACATTGGGTGTGCTAAAGGAATAGTTTGATTCGATTTTGGTGCAGGATTCGAATCCGGATATGATAATTTTGTTGAGGCGAATCATTCAACATCGAGAGATTTGTATGAATGCCTGTCCGGGTTGTGCCATTGCGTGAGATAGAGACCTTGTACGGCGGCGATTAATATTCCGAGGAGAAATAAACCAATGTGTTTATACGCGGGATTTAATATTCGAGAGATTAAATGTCGGAAAGAAAATTTTCAGATTTTGATGATAAGATTAGTTATGCAATCAACAAATAATATGAAAATGCTCAAAATGCGGGACGAAAATTATTACTGTAAGGTGCAAGATCTGAATTGACAGCAATGGAGGTTTCAGCTTTGAGCAAAAAATTGTGGAAGATGCGTAATTGACAGCTCACAATCATGTTTACGAGGTGATTCGTGGCTGATCGCTATGAGGTAAAAGGTACAGCTCAGCCAATACAGGGTTCCGAGTACACACGTGCTGATAGACTAATGAGTGCACAGTTACGATGGAAAACTCACACAATTGAATCGTTATACATAGGCTCATCATTTGCTATTATTGATCGGAGAAATACAGTGAGCATTTTTGAATCAGCGCATCATGCGAACACGGTGATAATCATCCAGTCCAGGGTGGAGGAGCTGAGAATTTGCAGGCATGTACGAATGGAGGGGCTAGTTCAAATGTGTGAGGCCCCAACATTGGTGTTATGAATTTTGGAGATGAGCTCCTGGCATGGATGTCAAAAATGATAGATTGGGACCGCTAAAATGGACAACATTTTCTTGTATCTTGACCATATCGTAGTACAAGATGAGTGAAACTTCTAGATTTCGGAAGGAGGTCCTGTAGTTCCTTTAACTTTCATGTAGGCTGCTACTTAACATAAAAAAAAGTATGCGGAAAAGCAAATGATTTTAACACGGCGCTATAATGAGTGATATTGTTGTTTGATTCCGTGCGGCTTAACAGGCACTGGCCGTTCAAGTTATCTCGCGGCTAGTTGTAAAGTATCGGTCACGCGCTAAGATTGATGATACAAGTACCCGTGCTTGCAGTTGGGGATATACCCGGTACAGTGCGTTTATCAGAGAACCGAGCAAGTCTGCCGAATCGTAGCCAGTTTGGTTTAAATACAAATCGAGCGATTGTTCTTTCAACGAACTTGGTGGGACACGATGGGTGTGTGAAAAGGAAGATGGATTGATTTTGGTGGCAGATTATCGAATCCGGATCGGAATCTGATAATTTTGATTAGGCGAAATCTTCCTATCGAGAGATTGGTCGCTAAACGACATATCGCATCGATTCTTTTCAAAAAGTTTGGGGACAGGATTGAGATGAAAATGGTGGAGACATTGGGTGTGCTACAGGAGAGTTGATTCGATTTTGTTGAGTATTCGAATCGGATGCGGTATTGATAATTTTTTTACGGCGATCTTCATCGATCGAAAGATTGGTGGCATAGAACCGATATATCACGATATCTGGTTTAAAAAGTTTGGGACGTGAGTTCTTAGTAGTAAGACATTGGGTGGAGCATAAAGCCAGTTGGGGGCTTGTTTTTGGGTTGGGCTTGCCGCCTTTTTATCATTTTTAGGGGTTTGAATAATTAAAGAGTGTGATTCGATCTTTCGTGCAGATTCGATATCCGGTTTATTATCTTGATCTGATAAAGTTCTTGTACTAATTTTGCATATTTATGATGTCGATGCTTTCTTTTGGGCAGAGTGTGCGAGGTGGGTGATAATGATTATGAAAATAATGGAGGGGCTTATCCTGCGGTGTGAAATTATGTGCTTTTTGGTATGAGAAGTGGATGCTCGGTTCAGTCTTGTCGCTCGGGATTAGTTACCGCAGAAGCATATTACTATCAGAATCAAGAGCTTAAAGAAGATGCTACAGGCAGCTGGAATGAGGCATGCAGACATATAGATCCAAGATTTCGACCACTGTTGTGCTAAATTTATCTTAGCTCGGCTGTTTTTTTTGCCTGGGGCTATTTTATACGTCTTTAATATAAGCAGGGTTAAATCTTTTTACCTATAAGACTGGATGCTGGTATCTGTGGGACAAATCTGTTCGGGAGGAGTTTTTCATTTTTGCATAGTTCCAAGTTACTCACTTGTTTTGTGATTTTCTATTTCGTTGGAATAGTGTATGAGAAAGTTTGGGGATAGGCTAATTTGGAGGTATGTCCGTGTTCTGAGGAACGTTATTGTTATTTGCCTTTTGTCGGAGAATACGAAGCCTGGGCTGTCCAATTTATGGTTGTCGCTATGTTAGATTCTGTAATGCGGCAGGTTATAGACATATATGAAGTGCACAGGCAGGAATTTTCATTAGTGGGTATTTGAATAGACAGCTTGTTTGGTATAACTTGAGGAAGCTATCAGAAGTTCTTTGACTCATTTTTTTACCGTGCTGGGTTGTCAGGCTGTAATCTTTTCTGCAGAGAAAGGACTTTGGACTACGTATTTTTCTGTTATTAGTTTGTTGCAGATATATGCTATTTGGGGAAAGTTGTTTTGTATTTGGGTTTAAGGCGAGTGTTTGGTAATGGATGAAATGGCGTGTGTGTTACATTTCTTTTTGCGTAATTTGAAGAGTTGGATAGGAGTTTTGGATGTATGCTAAATAGGATTGGTTTGAAATTTGTGCATCTATTTGGAATTGGATTATTCATGGCAGGACATGATGTGTTGGTCCTGAAATTTTTATGTTTCTTTTGTGTGATAGTGTTGATTGTTGGAGGAAGATGTAGAGTTCGTTCCATAAATTTTTTTGGTGTCGGGATGAGCTTTGGGGATGTGACTGATTGATGGAGATTATTTGCGGCAATGACACTCAGGATATTTGGTGTCTGACGATGCCACTATTTTAAGGCGGAAGTTAGTTTAGTTTGGCAGACCTTGTTTATAAAGTAGATTGTGGATAGCTGGTATGGAGTGAAGATATGATGTTTTTTGATGGTTTAATGGAGTGGTCATCTGAGTTCTAGTATAATTTGTGATAGAGTGGATTGGTGTAGAGTACTATGTTTCAACCGTGTGGTCTTTGGTTATGTAGGAGGTTTTGCTATAATTTGTATGACGGAATAGATGAATTTAGCGTTGCAATGGCGGGGTTTGTGTTTCATTTTGCTGAGCTGTTTCGTCTTTGTAGCATGTTTTTCTGTAGCCTTAGTAGTCGGAATGCGCTCTGTAGACTTTAGCTAATGATTATTATTTTTGAAGGGCTCATGTGGCTACTAATGTCAGTTGACATTATTGAAAAAGTTTGTGGATGCATCGGAGGAGGCAGAATAAGTCTCCTCAACTGTTGGATTGTAAG
>JAXMNL010000321.1:49335-63120 GCA_035128595.1 Eptatretus atami | reverse complement strand
CCCTTAAGACCCCCTAAGACCTTTAAGACCCAGGCTGTTAGACATTTTTATTGTCTAACATTTTAGACACTTAGACATTTTTAGATCAATTTTACATGCTTGAGAGATTAGATCATTTCAACCCCTGAGACCCAGAGTACTATTGCGATGTACCCTTTCGATCTTTAGATCATCTATAACATTTTAGATGCACACCAGGGAGTCTCGTGAGTGGAGGAGGCCAATGGGCCGACCACATGCCTAGTGGTTGCAGCAGGTTGATCGGCATCTCAAAGAGATTGGATGGCCAGCATCTGCCTGGGGATGGAGGCCCAGGAGTAACCGGAGAAGTGGACGCAGCGACGCGCTGCTCCGACGCACCTACATACCTGACCCTGACCTTCATAACAGATTTAATGTTATTTAATGTTCATGTGAAACAACGTTGTGATTTTAATATTAATTTGATATAAAATACATTTCATGAGCAATGCGTTCAAGTGTTCCTTTGGCAGCCGAACGATGGATGGTTTGTGAAAACATAAATCTTTACATCAAGTTAAAACTGGAATCGCAGAACCACATATCTTCAGTGGACCAAAATAAGCTTCAGTCTCTTCCTCAGATTAATTACAGATCATTATCACAGAATAGCGTAAACATGTTCCGTACCAGTAACAAAAAGTGTCCTCAGAAGACAAAATAATGCTCTTTGCACTAAAATCTACTGTAGGGTTTAGACAATGGACAAAATACAAGTTTGGATAAATATGAGACACGATCACCGTAACATTAACGAAAATAAATCGGTAACAAAGAAATCTGCCCCACAATCAACAAAGCTTCCCAGATGATTTAGAAGTAAAATCATTCATTTGTCTCCACTGGGAAATTCTTGCAGACACCTGTATTAGACAATTGAGGACGTAGTTAACTAAAAAATTGAAACTATTGTTCCCATGATAAATATATCTACATAGAGATTCAAAAATAACGGTGTTCACACAACACATGTTCAGGGTCATAGTCCCCTCTCCATTATACTTCCAAATACACTAATCAATAATACAGTAGGAGTGCTGAATCAAGCTCTAAACCTCATGAATGGAGTAATCCTCCCCAGATTCACAAATCGAGATAATTTTTATTTGTGTCAATCACGAACCCTCCACTCTGAAGCTTGTTGTTGTTTAAAAAAGGGAGAAGACAACATAAAGCAGTCAAAATATTGCAACATAATATCACACTAATATTCACACAAATAAATAACAAAACGACAATGTTAGGTTGATAAGCGTTTGACAAGCCCCCTTCAATAGAGGGTTGTGGTGTGTGATGTCACCAACATTTCTGATGCACCAACTTTGAGTACAAGGAAATAAAGCCAAAACTACACATGGACGACAATCACTGTGTTTGCATTGTTAAATAAAATTCAGAAAAAGGAGCCGTGTCTGTTCTGTCTGTCTTCTTTTTGTCTGTGGCTGCGTCTGGCTTCTTGTCGTCTGTCATATATAACTGAAGAATGGATTAACGGAATTCAACTAAATCGAACTGAGCTGGATTCAGGGAACTGAATCTCTAATAAATCATGTTTGGATGGGGATGATCTGAAAGAGTCGAAAAACTTCGTAAAGACCTGTCGGAAGAAAAAGGGCGTTGGTTTCAAAGGTGAGAAAAACAGAAGAAACGAATGGTTGGACATGAGCAGTGATCCTGGATTTTGGAAATAGGTTACACTCCTTTTGGCTCTTAATATATGTGTTTTGACCAAATTTGAAGAAAAAAGGCTCTCAAGTTAAGGGGCGTCAACACATTACGTTTTTAGGCCCAAGCGTAATGGCAAGGTCCAAAATGTATGTAAAACGCTGGCAACGCTGAACTATTGATTTTTTTTTAAAGTTTTGGGCGTTATAATAACGGTTGGACGTATGCATATACGTATTAGTAACCTACACAGAAACGTTTCAATCACATATAGATAACTATACCAACGAATGCTGAAGCGGTGTTTGTCGGCGTTCAACAACCTATGCCAACATAGTATAAACTTATGCGTAAGCGCGCGGCATGCGTATCGCCGACGATCACGTGGCGTAGGCTATTCAAGGCTCGGCTCGACGATTCAATCATAACGCACTAAGAACATCGAAGTGTGGAAGCCGCTGCACAACCGTGCACAGTTTAGCCAGCGTATGCTGGCGTATGAAAAATTTTGCCGAACCAAGCCTGGCACACGTCGAATAGTTATGGAAAGTTTGTATACATTAATAGCCCGCTGGCAATAACGTCGTAGTACGCTGGCATACGTCTAGTACGCTGGCATAATCCGTCGTCATACGCCGAAGTACGTCGAAAATTTTCAGCATGTGAAAATTTATCGACGTACTCGGCGTATGACACACTTCCTGTCATACGCTGGCATAAGTGTAGTGCCAATGCAACGGCGATCGTTGACACACGTCGACATACGTCACCTGTACATTTACTCATAAGTCAAAACACGTCAATGTATGGTTTAGCGTCAGTGGTTCCAGACTCCCTGGTTTTTTTTTCTTTTTCTATCTTCGGTAGGACGGTGATGTTTGAACACTCGATGTCTAGTGCGGTTATGATTTAAATCGTGAGCGCAGCTATTAATTATATTATATCATAACCCGCATCTAGAAATCGAAGTAACATCACCGTCAACCGAAGAAAAAAAAAAAAAAAAAAACAGGGAGTCTGAACACTGGAAATGCTAACCATTACAGACAATGTTCGACTTCATGAGTAAACGTAACAAGTAACGTGTGGGTCGACGTTGTCAACGATCGCGTAACGGCCTTACAACACGTTACCATAGGTTAGAAAATAAGTTCCGGTAGACCTAAACATTACCTCGACGTGTTTCGACTTATGTGTAACTTACAAGTACATGTATCGACGTGTGTCAACGATCGCTAACGTGCCTACAACTTTATGGCGCAGCGTTATGCGGAAACGTGTGATCATACGCTGGCATACGTCGGAAATTTCAAGCATGAAAATTTGTCTAACAGCTCGGCCGAACTACAACGTTTGCCAGCGTTCGTACGACTAAGCCAGCGTGCTCTAACGTATACAAATTACCCATAACGATTGACGTGTGCCGGACGTTTTTATGCTCAATTTGCACATAACGTCAGGCATACGTTGGCTAAATCGTCAAGGTGTGACAGGGCCTTTACTGGTTCCGACCCTGCTCTATGCATACGTCGCCAAAATAATAACTAGGAGCCTGTGAAATCAAGCTCCGAAAAACCATGTTGGATAACTTTGAAGTTAATAAAACACTCAATCCATGTGGACCTTCATGTGATTATTGTTAAAATGACTTGAGCTTAAGGAAAATATTGATCGACAAAACCGCAATGCCTCTAAGGCAATGGCACCCAACATACAGTGACCCCAGGCAAGTTAATTTGTAGTCTTCGTGCAGTTAGACCTTCCCTCATGTCTCGTGGGTTAAGGGACGAAGTGCATTGCCGTGGGTCTATACTAGGTCCTATGTAACTATCTGTCTCCTGTTCTGATTTCATTCCACCCCTTTCCTTTTACCATGTACAAGCAAGCAAAGCACACACGTCATCAAAATGTGATAAGTAATAAGCACACCGACGATGCTCCCGTGCCTTGTAAACCAACAAAGCACACAACACACTATACCACACGTGCATCGCGGCACCATTATTCAGTTCAAAGTCTGCGCGGCCAATTTCCTACCGCATCTCAGCCCTTGCTCACCCCTCACTCACCAAACCTCACACTCTCGACCACAAACGCCCCCGCACCGGAAAAATTAATCACGGGCACCCCCTTGTACCTCTGCTTCGTACAATTCGCCACAATACAGAGTACTGCACAACTCAGGAACGTCACTCGGACCACGCAACATACGTTAATAACCGATCGCATCTCCTGGGGAGTCCCGGATGAGCACGCAGGATTGATATGACCCTCCGCAGCACCAGACACAGCAAGACAGGAAGCGGCGAGAGGGGTCAAAGGGGGCAATCCGGGATTTGGTAATGGGGCCCAGAGTTGCATTTTAAGCTCATGAGGAGGGGCCCCTGGAGGCGGGTGGCATTGCTATTCGCATTCCAGACTGCAACTGGAGCACGTTCAGTGCCAGGGTACCGGCTCCTACATACATTGAGGCAAGGAGCTCTGGGCCGTGCGAGCCAGATGGGCGAATAGACAGTTTGGTCCCGGACCTGGCAGGAATGCTAGGGGCCACTGTGGCCCAGATAGAGAATCAGGATTCGGTCACAGCGCGTTGCTTCTGGTCGTCACCCCACCCTTTGCCCAGGGTTCAAAAAGGCGAGCCGCGCTTCCTCTTCGCCCCCTTCTTTACTGCTCCCCCGGCTCTTCGTTGGCGCCCCTCCATCTCCTTCCTGGCTCTTCGCTTGGTGTTGGTGTGCGACTGGAGATGTGTTTCTTCTTGAGCACCAGTGTGGAGCGCATGTTGCCACAAGCCCCGGCAAAGTGGACGAATCTGGAAGATTAACGCACCACACTCTCGAAGTGGAACGCAAGCGGAGCATCGCACAGGAAGGTACACGCTACACTAACAAACCTATACACGACTAGGTAGGATCTTTCGCCTCAGCATCTTCTCTCCTCTCTCTCTTCCACCCTTCTATCCTGTTCCCCCTTTGCGACAGCAACAAAATAGCATCATTACTGACTCCGCAATCCCCAATTTTCCTTCTGGATGACAACGCACCTCCCTCACTAATTGACACAACACCAACACCTCTCACTCCACTACCTTAGACACCAAGTAATTCCCTCCCTCCTACTCTCTATAAAGCAACTGGTTACGTTGGTCGCCAACCGCACAGTATTTGTGAGGCCATTTATCCTCATCGCTCTCTTTTCTTTCTGAACTACATCTAATCTCCATGTGTGTGTGTGTGTGTGTTGTGTGTGTGTGTGTGTGTGCGCGCGTGTGGATGGCACCTGTCATAGTTTGAAAAGCACCATAGAATGCACCATGATGTAACATGAAATAACGGGATAAGTCTGCCTGTTTTTTCCTCTTTTGTAAATTGCTTGAATTGCTTGCCTTGGTACCGCACCCCAACAAATTCCTTGCCTGCTGTACATCAAATAAACCCAATTTTACTGTGCCACATACCTTTTCCTGCTTTGATTGAAATGAAATGCTTGTATAGAAATGTTCACAGCTTGTTTGCTCTTTTCTTCATTGGTCCACATGGTCGTATCTAGCTTGCCAGACGTTATCCCCAAACGATTCTGTTTTCCTAGCAGGTAATTCCTTGGCAGTTACACATAGCTACATCTGATCTGGAAGAGGTATCGTGGCTTGAGCAAGGCGAACCGAGGGCCGTGTCCTGTCCGGTAAATTAAACCACCGTGAACTCAGGTAACGGTAATCAGAAAGAGGGACCTAAAAGTCATGTGGTCGAGTATTGCGTTCACGGTCGACCGCGACCCCGCCCACGTCACGAAATTATTTTGTGTGCGAACGGCCTGCGATTCCGGAGAGTCGGTGAAACCCGAGAGCTTACCACCTCGTGGTCTCCTGCCATCAACACGGGTCCACAACAAATTTACAGTTTGTTTTGGGCCATGGGGTTCAGCATTATTCCTGGACACCCTCCACACAGAGTTTATAAATTTCGAAAGAAATGTAAGTCCCATGGATAAAGAATTGTGATAATAAATGAGATCTGTTTCTTCTCTCCTTGTTCCTGCATGGTACAGAGAAGTTTGGCGTGTTGTTGCAGAAGCCCAACATCAAAGTTCCAACTGGAATGCTGCCCGACAACATTCTGAAATCTGGAAACTGGCTTCTGAATATAATGAAAATACTTTTTTCTTGTCTGATGTACGTTATTGAAAATCGGTCACTTATAAATCAAATAAATAAACAGGAAAAGAGAATGCCAATTTGAAGAAAACCTTTAACTCTTCTCTCAGACTTTAATGTAACACAACCCCCGTCCCCTGCTTCCACCCATGCCGGCTGCAACCACATCTCGTTTGATTTTCAACTCAGAAAGAATGGCTTGAATTAGTTTGCACCTGCAGAGTTATTTTTTTTCCAAAACAAATAAACGAGAAGGGCACTCGGTACAGCCATACCTCCGGCCAACACAAATTCCCTGATCCATGAGAACATATCGGCCGATAACATTTTGAAATATCAGTCTGAACAGTACTGTATCGGTTTTGGCCCTACCTCTCATGGGAAGAATCACTTAAAGTTCTAGAAATCAGATCCGACCCCATCCTTCACACCAAAACTAACCATCCATGCCTTGACCACAACCAACATGTCCACAAATTCATGCCAGATCTGTCACAACTTTTGAGACATCCTGTCCAGCAATCAAACAAACAGAAACAGAAAGTGGGGAAAACATAACCTCCTTCACCTTCGTGCAGAGGTAACGAGAGCCGAAAGTCGATGGCAAGCAATCGCAAATCCCCACAACTTCCACCCGAAAGCAAAGTTGAAAAGATGGCAAAAAAGTCCGTGTGTGAACCTATTGTTCTTTCAGGAATGTCCAATATAAATTTTGAATTAACCTCTCCCATTTGACAACTTTAACCCGAAATCCCAAACTTGGGGCATGAACCGGAAGTCAAATCCAAAAAATTGTTGCACATATTCCTATGTGTCCTCAAAATGCTGATTCATACAGTCCCTCATCATAAAAATGTTCAAAATGTGCCCGTAATATATTTTTGGTTTTTGACCCTCATGGTGGGGGCCAAGTTTTGGAGAAAAAAACCCCCAACAAAATGGGCCTCTCCGCCCTTGTTGCCGTGTAAGTGATACATACTAACTGTTCGGTGAAATTTCTAACAATGGTTTCGGAGTGTGTGACGGATGTATAGATGGAGCAGACAAATGGGCCGATTACAATTCCGCCTCATTTCTGTAAAAAACATGGGGAAACAATATGAACAGAAAAAGAGCAATCAGAGATTGCAGACCGTTCCAGGACTTGTTTGTGTGGTGCTTTCTGTGTCTGTTTTGTTGTGCGGGTATTTTGTGTGGTGTTTGTGTACTGGTGTGTTTCATAATAATAAGAGTACATAATTAAACCTGCCACTTTATACACTGCTGGCGAGTGATGACCGGGTAACCGACTCCCGTTTGAAGCAACCCCACGTTGATGGACACCTGACCTGACCCAAGACAATTTATTATATTATAAACGATTCAAGAAATGGGATAAAAATAAATTAATTTCAATCAAATGAAGACGCAAATAGGTACAGTCCTGCATTGGAGTCATCAAGTGAAACCCTAAATCAAGCAAAAGGTAAAGATGAAGTCATCATGAGAAACCTGATAAGAATTCGACAGCTGCTGCTACCCTCTATCCTCAAACCCATCCAGGCACAGGCCAAGTGAGCCTCACTCAAAAAAAAAACAATAACAAAATACAACAACAAGGAAACCCAGATAAAAATAATTTAATAATTCTAGCTGCCAGACCAGCGTCTGATCAAGTTTGAATTAAAATGTTGTATTCCCATTTCCTTCGGATCATAATTGTGAAGTTTTCCCATCAAGTTAATTAAGTGGTCCGAAAAAACATTATTTATATTTCTTCATTCCAATATGGCCACCAAAATCATGTGACCTATCAATCATTCCTAAACTTTCCACCCAATGGCTGGGGGGGGGAACATTTGTGTGAAGTTCCCCTCGATCTTCTCCGCGTCTGGAGAAGATTTTTTACAGTTTTTTACGGTATCCAAGTATGGTTGCCAAACCATGTGACCTATGACATCAATATGTTAGAACGTATTAAATTCTTCATGAAGGCGGTCCATCACGTAAAGTTGCCTGCAATCTTGTTCATTCACTTAGAGAAGAATAATTTGTGAAGGCTTAAAAAACACAAACAATATGGCTGCCAAATCAACGTGACGGATGACGCATCTTTTTTGTTTTTCTGCACCACTTTATCCTGAAGAATCCGACTGACCTCAAAGATACTACCATTCTTTAACTCTGGAGACACTTAAGACCCGTAAGACCCTCAGGATCCCTATCCACACTTAAGATCCCTAAAACCCCCAATTCCCTTAAAACCACTATGACCCTTTAAGACCACTAATACTCTCAAGAACCCTGAGGCCCAAAAGACCTCCAAGTCCCTAAGACCTCAAATTTTAAGCCCCACAATACCCTTAAGACCCCCTAAGACCTTTAAGAACCCCAAGACTCTAATACCCCCTTTTACTTTTAGACCCTTTCAACACTTTAGACACCTTTAGACCCCTTCACCCTTCAGACGGTATTCTACCCTTTAGACCCCGAAATCTTAAGATCCCACAATGTTACACCGCCTAAAGTCTCTTGACACCCCTTTAGACCCCTTACACCTTTCAGAAAAGAGAGACAGCTTGGACCCTTGACCTTTTAGAGCTTTAGACCACTTAGACCTTTTTAGATCATTTTTACATGCTTGAGAGATTAGATCCTTCAACCCCTGAGACCCAGAGTACTATTGCGATGTACCCTTTAGACCTTTAGATAGATCATCTATAACATTTTAGATGCACACCAAGGGAGCCTCGTGAGTGGAGGAGGCCAATGGGCCGACCACATTGCCTGTGGTTGCAGCAGGTTGATCGGCATCTCAAAGAGATTGGGATGGGCCAGGCATCTGCCTGGGGGATGGCCAGACGGAGGCCCCAGGAGTACCGGCAGAAAGTGGACGCAGCGACGCGCTGCTCCGATGCACACTACATACCTGACCCTGACCTTCATAACAGATTTAATTATTATTTAATGTTCGTTGAGACAACGTTGTGATTTTAATATTAATTTGGATATAAAAAACATTTCATGAGCAATTGCTGTTTCAGTGTTCCTTTGACAGCCGAAAAGATGGATGGTTTGTTGAACATAAATGCTTTACATCAGTTAAACTGAATTCCCTGCCAGAACCACATATCTGAGGCTGGAGCAATAATAACTTATCCTCTTCCTCAGATTATAAACAGAATCATGTCAACAGAAATAGTGAAACATGTACGTATCAGTTACAAAGTGTCCTCAGAAGAACACAACAATGCTCAATGGCACTAAAATCTCTATCTGTAGGTTTAGAAAATGGACAAATAAACAGCTTGGATAAATATGAGATCATCACCTAATTAACAGTAATAGAACAAACAAATCTGCCAACAATCAAACAAAGCCTCCCAGATTGATTAGAAAGTAAGATACATTTGTCTCCACTGGGAATTCTTGCAGACAGCTGTATTAGAAAATTGATACATAGTTAATTAAAAAATATTCAAAACTATTGCTGCCCATGATATATATCTAGCATAGAGATTCCAAAAATAACTCGGTTTCACACAACACACGTTTCAGGGTCTATTCCTTCCTCCATTATTTTACTCCAAATTCACTTATTACTCATGATGGAATAAATCTCCAGATTCAAATCGGATATTTTATTGTGTCAATCAAACTGAAACCCTCCACTTCTTGAAGTTGTTGTGTTTAAAAAAGGGAAGAATGAAACATAAAACAAGCAAAATATTTGCACATAATATCACCTAATATATTCACTACAAATAAATAGCAAAACGACATGTTAGTTTGATAACGTTTGACAAACGCCCCTTCAATAGAGGGTTGTGTGTGATGTCACCTACTTTCGATGCAGACCAACTTTGAGTACAAAGGAAAAAAGCAAATACAACATGGACGACATCTACTGTGTTTTGCATTTGTTAAAAAAATATCATAAAGGAGCCGTGTCTGTCTGTCCTGGTCGTTCTGTCTGTCTTCGTTTGTCTGTGGCTGGCTTGTCCTGGCTGTCTGTCTGTCTGTCATAACTATAACTTGAGAATGGATTTAACGGATTTCACTAAATCGAACTGAGCTGGAATTCAGGGAACTGAATCTCTAAAAGATCATGTTTTGGGATTGGGGATGATCCGAAAGAGTGTAACAAGAACTCTTGTAAAGACCTGTCGGGAAGAAAAAGGGCGTTTGGTCAAAGGTGATAAAAAACAGAAGAACGAATCGGTTGGACATGAGCAGTGATCCTGGATTTTGAAATAGGGTTACCTCCTTGTGGCTTTATATATTGTGTTTTTGACCAAATTTGAAAGAAAAAAATGGCCTCTTCTAGTTAAGGGGCTTGTCACAACCTTTGACGTTTTAGCCAGCGATGGCAAGGTCCAATGTATGGTAAAACGCTGGCATACGCTGAACATTGAGTTTTTTTAAAAGTTTTGGGCGTATAATAACGTGTTTGGACGTATGCATAACGTATTAGTAACCTACACAGAACGTTCATCACATATAGATAACTTAATACAACGAATGCTGAGCGTGTTGTCGGCGTTTCCCAACCTTGCCTAACGATAGTCTAACTTATGCGTAGCGCGCGCAGCGTAAATTGCCGACTCGATCACGTGGCGTAGGCTAGTCATGCTTGCGGCTCGGGACGATTCAAATCATAACCGCACTAGAACAGTCGAAATGTGAAAGCCGCTGTCACACTTGACGTTTTTAGCCAGCGTATGCGGCGTAATGAAAATTTGCCGAACAAAGCTGGCACAACGTCGAATACGTTATGGGTATGAGTTTTTGTTATACATTAAGAAGCACGCTGGCATACGTCCGTAGTAACCGCTGGCATACGTCCGTAGTACGCTGCAAACGTCGAGAAATTTTCAGCAGTTGAAAATATTATCGGACGTACTCGGCGCTATGACACACATTCTTGCATAACGCTGGCATAAGTTGTTAAAGGCCCCATGCTACGCGATCGTTGACACCACGTCGACAATACGTCACTTTGTACATTACTCATAATCCAAAACACGTCAATGTAATGGTAGCGTCAGTGTTCCAGACTCCCTGGTTTTTTTTTCTTTTTTTCCTATTCTTCGGTAATGAACGGTGATGTGACACTTCGATTCTAGTGCGGTTATGATTTAAATCGTTGAGCGCAGCCTATAATTATATTATATCATACCGCCAGAAATCGAAGTGTTAACATTCACGTCATACCGAAGAAAAAAAAAAAGAAAAAAACAGGGAGTCGAACCTGATGCTAACCATTACATTGACATGTTTTCGACTTGATGAGTAACGTACAAGTAACGTTGTCGCGTGTGTCAAACGATCGCGTAACGTGCCTAGAAGCACGTTACTCATAGGTTATGAAATAAGTTTTTCCGGGTACGCTAAACCATTACCTCGACGTGTTTTCGCCTTATGTGTAACTTACAAGAACATGTATCGACGTGTGTCAACGATCGCGTAACGTGCCTACAACTTATGGCCAGCGTTGCGGGATACGGTGAGTCATACGCTGGCATACGTCCGGGAAAAATTTCAAGCATGGAAAATTGTTCTAACAGCTCGGCGAACACAACGTTTTGCCAGCGTTTCTACGACGTAAAGCCAGGTCTCTTAACGTATACAAACTGACCATAACTATTTGACGTGTGCCGGCGTTTTAGCTCAATTTTGCATACGTCAGCCATACGTTGGCTAAATCGTCAAGGTGTAGACAGGGCCTTTAACTTGGGTGCCGACCCCTGCTCTATGCCATCGAAGTCGCCGGAAATAATACACTAGGAGGCCCTGTAATCAAGCTCTGAATAAAAACCACTGTTGGATGAACTTGAAGTTAATAAAAACAAGTCAATCATGTGGACGCCTTCATGGTGATTATTGTAAATAATGACTTGAGCTTAAGGAAATATGATCGAAGCAAAACCGCAATGCCTCTAAGGCAAATGGCACCCAACCATACAGTGATCCCAAGGCAGTTTATTTTGTAGTCTTCGTGGCAGTTAGACCTCCCCCTCATGTCTCGTGGGTTAATGGGACGAAGTGCCATTGCGTGGCCTATAGCAGGTCTATTAACTATATCCTGTCCTCCTGTTCTGATTCTATTTCCACCCCTTTCTTTTAGCCATGGTACAAGCAAGCAAAGCACACACGTCATGCAAAAAATGGTGATAAGTAATAAGCACACGACGATTGCCTCCCGTGGCGTGTAACCAACAAAGCACACTACAAACACTAATACCACACGTGCCATCGCGCACCATTATTTCATCAAATCTGCGCGCCAAATTCTAACCGGCATCTCAACCTTGCTTCAACCCCTCACTCACCAAACCTCTCACTTCGACCACAAGAACGCCTCCCGCACACGGGAAAAATACTCACGCAGCCCCCTTTACTCTGCTTCGGCTAACAGAGTCGCACAATACAGAGTAACTGCAACAACTCAGGCGTCCCTCGGACAACGGCAAACAACGTTAAGAACTCGATCGCATCTCGCTTGGGAGTCCAGGATGAGCAACCGCAGGATTGATTATGACCCTCGCCAAGTCACCAGAACCAGAAGACAGGAGCGGCGGGAGGGGTCAAGAGAAGGGCAATCCGCGGAGTTTTGGTATGGGGCCAAGTGCATTTAGCTCATTGAGAGGGCCCCGTGGATGCGGTGTGCAATGTGCTATTTCGGCATTCAACTGCAAACTGGGAGCAACGTTCAGTGCAGGGTACCTGGCTCTACCATACATTGAGGCAGAGCTCTGGGCCGGTGAGCCAGATGCGAATGAGAACCGTTTCGGTCCCGGGAGCCTGCAAGAGGATGCTAGGGCCACTGTGGCCCAATAGAGAAGTCAGGATTCGGGTTCACAGCGCGTGTTTCTGGTCGCAACCCCCCTTGCCCAGGGTTTCATAAAAGCGGAGCCGCTGGCTCTCTTCTTCGCCCGTTCTTTAACTGCTCCTCCGCTCTTCGTTGGCTGCTCCTCATCTCTCCCCTTCGCTTGGCTCTCGCTTGGTGGGTGGGTGCGACTGTGAGATGTGTTTCCTCTTGAGCACCAGTGTGGAGCGCATGTTGCCAACAAAGCACCCGGCAAAGTGACGAATCTGGAGATTAACGCACCACACATCGAGTGGGAAACGCCAAGCGAGCATCGCAGGAGTACACGCTCCACTAACAGACCTATACAACGACTAGGTTTAAGGACTTTCGCCTCACCGCATCTTCTCTCCTCTCTCTCCTTCCACCTTCTAATGCCTGTCCCCGTTGGACCACAAAACTACTCTTACGACTGTAATCCCATTTTCTCTGCATTGACACCTGCATCCCTCCTATTGCACAACACCACAACCTCTCACACCCCCACCTTAGACACCAAGTATTCCTCCCTCCTACCTCTCCTCTAAGCAATACCTGGTTACGTTGGTCGCCCCAACCGCAGCAGGTTTGTGAGGCTAGTTTTCCTCATCTTGCTCTCTTTCCATTTCTGAAACTACAATCTAATCTTCCAGGTGTGTGTGTGTGTTTGTGGTGTGTGTGTGTGTGTGTGCGCAGCGGTGTGATGCACTGTCAAGTTTTAAGCACCATAGATGGCACCGAATGGAGACATGAATAACGGGGATAAGTCCTGCTCTGTTTCCTCTTTTGTAATTGCTTGATTGCTTGCCAATGTACCGCACCACAAATCGCTTGCCTGCTGTACATGCAAATAAACCCAATTTACAGGTGGCCACATACCTTTCCTGCTTGATTGCAAATAATGCTGAAGAAATGTTCCAGCTTGTTTCCCTCTTTTCTTCATTGGTCCAGCATGGTTCGTAATTCCAGCTAGCCAGACGTTATCCCCAACGATCTGTTTCTAGCAGGTATGTCCTTGGCAGTTACAACCAGCTACAATCTGGATCTGGAAAGGTTGATCTGGCTGAGCAAGGCACCGAGGGCGTGTCCTCCGTAATTAAATCGCACGTGACCTTCAGGTAAT
>JAXMNL010000321.1:34471-49310 GCA_035128595.1 Eptatretus atami | reverse complement strand
TAATTACTTCCTGTTCAATGTCATTTGCACCCTGACTACGTATATTAATTACATAACTACTGGAACGTAACTTTTAAAGTTAAACCATTGAAACCTTTAATTGAGATTGCTAAGACCCCTCAGACCTTTGAAAACCCTTTAGACGTCGTTATAACATTTTTGTCCTTAAGACCCTTAAACCCTTTGGACCACTTGACACCCCAAAAACCCTTTAAGACCCTGAGACAACTCATAACCTCAAGACCTTTTAAGACCTGCTAAAACACTTAAGACTCTTGAAGACCCCGAAGAACCCAAAGACCCCGAAGGCCACACCACCCTTTAAGACCCTCAAAACCCCCAAGACAACTTAAGACCCCAAAGACTCAAAACACCCATGAGTTTTAAGATGCTCAAGACTCTTTGAGACAATAAATACCCCCAAAAGCCCTTAATACCCAAATTCATTTAAGACCCCCCCCCAAGACCCCTAACAACCCAAGAATCTTAAGACCGCAAAGGCCCTCCAAGAACATTTGAGAACTTTAAGGACCTCCAATAAGCTTAAGACCCCTAAGACCTTTAAGACTCATAATACCCAAAGGACCCTCAAATACTCATAGGACCCACCAAAACCCTTAAAATTGCCAAAACTTCTAAGACCCTGAAGACCCCCCTGCCCGAAAAGAAGCCTTACTAACCCCCCATATCTTTAAGACCCTGGAGAACACTTAAGACCCGTAAGACCCTCGAGGATCCCTATCACACTTAAGACTCCTAAAACCCCCAATTCCCTTAAAACCACTATGACCCTTTAAGACCACTAATACTCTCAAGAACCCCTGAGGCCCAAAAGACCTCCAAGTCCCTTAAGACCTCCAAGATTTTTAAGCCCCACAAATACCCTTAAGACCCCCTAAGACCTTTAAGACCCCAAGACTCCTAATACCCCCTTTTACTTTTACGACCCTCTTCACACTTTAGACACCTTTAGACCCTTCACCCTTCAGACGCTATTCTACCCTTTAGACCCCGAAAATCTTTAGATCCCACAATGTTACACCCGCTAAAGTCTCTTGAACCCCCTTTAGACCCCTTACACCTTTCAGAAAATAGTAGAACAGCTTGGACCCTTGACCATTTAGAGCTTTAGACCACTTAGACCTTTTTAGATCAATTTTTACATGCTTGAGAGATTAGATCTTTCAACCCCTGAGACCCAGAGTACTATTGCGATGTACCCTTTAGACCTTTAGATAGATCATCTATAACATTTTAGATGCACACGCAAGGGAGCCTCGTGAGTGGAGGAGGCCAATGGGCCGACCACATTGCCTGGTGGTTGCAGCAGGTTGATCGGCATCTCAAAGAGATTTGGGATGGGCCAGGCATCTGCCTGGGGGATGGCCAGACGGAGGCCCCAGGAGTACCGGCAGAAAGTGGACGCAGCGACGCGCTGCTCCGACGCACACTACATACCTGACCCTGACCTTCATAACAGATTTAATTGTTATTTAATGTTCATTGAGACAACGTTGTGATTTTAATATTAATTTTGATATAAAATACATTTCATGAGCAATTGCTGTTTCAGTGTTCTTTGACAGCCCAACGATGGAGGTTTGTGAACATAAATGCTTTACATCAGTTTAAACTGGAATTCCTGCCAGAACCACATATCTTCAGGTGGACCAAAATAAGCTTCAGTCTCTTCCTCAGATTATATTACAGATCATGTCACAGAATAGCGTAACATGTTCCGTACCAGTAACAAAAGTGTCCTCAGAAGACACAATAATGCTCTTGCACTAAAATCTATCTGTAGGTTTAGACAATGGACAAATAAACAGTTTGGATAAATATGAGACACATCACCTACATTAACGAAAATAATCGTAACAAAGAAATCTGCCCCACAATCAACAAAGCTTCCCAGATGATTTAGAAGTAAAATCATTCATTTGTCTCCACTGGGAAATTCTTGCAGACACCTGTATTAGACAATTGAGGACGTAGTTAACTAAAAAATTGAAACTATTGTTCCCATGATAAATATATCTACATAGAGATTCAAAAATAACGGTGTTCACACAACACATGTTCAGGGTCATAGTCCCCTCTCCATTATACTTCCAAATACACTAATCAATAATACAGTAGGAGTGCTGAATCAAGCTCTAAACCTCATGAATGGAGTAATCCTCCCCAGATTCACAAATCGAGATAATTTTTATTTGTGTCAATCACGAACCCTCCACTCTGAAGCTTGTTGTTGTTTAAAAAAGGGAGAAGACAACATAAAGCAGTCAAAATATTGCAACATAATATCACACTAATATTCACACAAATAAATAACAAAACGACAATGTTAGGTTGATAAGCGTTTGACAAGCCCCCTTCAATAGAGGGTTGTGGTGTGTGATGTCACCAACATTTCTGATGCACCAACTTTGAGTACAAGGAAATAAAGCCAAAACTACACATGGACGACAATCACTGTGTTTGCATTGTTAAATAAAATTCAGAAAAAGGAGCCGTGTCTGTTCTGTCTGTCTTCTTTTTGTCTGTGGCTGCGTCTGGCTTCTTGTCGTCTGTCATATATAACTGAAGAATGGATTAACGGAATTCAACTAAATCGAACTGAGCTGGATTCAGGGAACTGAATCTCTAATAAATCATGTTTGGATGGGGATGATCTGAAAGAGTCGAAAAACTTCGTAAAGACCTGTCGGAAGAAAAAGGGCGTTGGTTTCAAAGGTGAGAAAAACAGAAGAAACGAATGGTTGGACATGAGCAGTGATCCTGGATTTTGGAAATAGGTTACACTCCTTTTGGCTCTTAATATATGTGTTTTGACCAAATTTGAAGAAAAAAGGCTCTCAAGTTAAGGGGCGTCAACACATTACGTTTTTAGGCCCAAGCGTAATGGCAAGGTCCAAAATGTATGTAAAACGCTGGCAACGCTGAACTATTGATTTTTTTTTAAAGTTTTGGGCGTTATAATAACGGTTGGACGTATGCATATACGTATTAGTAACCTACACAGAAACGTTTCAATCACATATAGATAACTATACCAACGAATGCTGAAGCGGTGTTTGTCGGCGTTCAACAACCTATGCCAACATAGTATAAACTTATGCGTAAGCGCGCGGCATGCGTATCGCCGACGATCACGTGGCGTAGGCTATTCAAGGCTCGGCTCGACGATTCAATCATAACGCACTAAGAACATCGAAGTGTGGAAGCCGCTGCACAACCGTGCACAGTTTAGCCAGCGTATGCTGGCGTATGAAAAATTTTGCCGAACCAAGCCTGGCACACGTCGAATAGTTATGGAAAGTTTGTATACATTAATAGCCCGCTGGCAATAACGTCGTAGTACGCTGGCATACGTCTAGTACGCTGGCATAATCCGTCGTCATACGCCGAAGTACGTCGAAAATTTTCAGCATGTGAAAATTTATCGACGTACTCGGCGTATGACACACTTCCTGTCATACGCTGGCATAAGTGTAGTGCCAATGCAACGGCGATCGTTGACACACGTCGACATACGTCACCTGTACATTTACTCATAAGTCAAAACACGTCAATGTATGGTTTAGCGTCAGTGGTTCCAGACTCCCTGGTTTTTTTTTCTTTTTCTATCTTCGGTAGGACGGTGATGTTTGAACACTCGATGTCTAGTGCGGTTATGATTTAAATCGTGAGCGCAGCTATTAATTATATTATATCATAACCCGCATCTAGAAATCGAAGTAACATCACCGTCAACCGAAGAAAAAAAAAAAAAAAAAAACAGGGAGTCTGAACACTGGAAATGCTAACCATTACAGACAATGTTCGACTTCATGAGTAAACGTAACAAGTAACGTGTGGGTCGACGTTGTCAACGATCGCGTAACGGCCTTACAACACGTTACCATAGGTTAGAAAATAAGTTCCGGTAGACCTAAACATTACCTCGACGTGTTTCGACTTATGTGTAACTTACAAGTACATGTATCGACGTGTGTCAACGATCGCTAACGTGCCTACAACTTTATGGCGCAGCGTTATGCGGAAACGTGTGATCATACGCTGGCATACGTCGGAAATTTCAAGCATGAAAATTTGTCTAACAGCTCGGCCGAACTACAACGTTTGCCAGCGTTCGTACGACTAAGCCAGCGTGCTCTAACGTATACAAATTACCCATAACGATTGACGTGTGCCGGACGTTTTTATGCTCAATTTGCACATAACGTCAGGCATACGTTGGCTAAATCGTCAAGGTGTGACAGGGCCTTTACTGGTTCCGACCCTGCTCTATGCATACGTCGCCAAAATAATAACTAGGAGCCTGTGAAATCAAGCTCCGAAAAACCATGTTGGATAACTTTGAAGTTAATAAAACACTCAATCCATGTGGACCTTCATGTGATTATTGTTAAAATGACTTGAGCTTAAGGAAAATATTGATCGACAAAACCGCAATGCCTCTAAGGCAATGGCACCCAACATACAGTGACCCCAGGCAAGTTAATTTGTAGTCTTCGTGCAGTTAGACCTTCCCTCATGTCTCGTGGGTTAAGGGACGAAGTGCATTGCCGTGGGTCTATACTAGGTCCTATGTAACTATCTGTCTCCTGTTCTGATTTCATTCCACCCCTTTCCTTTTACCATGTACAAGCAAGCAAAGCACACACGTCATCAAAATGTGATAAGTAATAAGCACACCGACGATGCTCCCGTGCCTTGTAAACCAACAAAGCACACAACACACTATACCACACGTGCATCGCGGCACCATTATTCAGTTCAAAGTCTGCGCGGCCAATTTCCTACCGCATCTCAGCCCTTGCTCACCCCTCACTCACCAAACCTCACACTCTCGACCACAAACGCCCCCGCACCGGAAAAATTAATCACGGGCACCCCCTTGTACCTCTGCTTCGTACAATTCGCCACAATACAGAGTACTGCACAACTCAGGAACGTCACTCGGACCACGCAACATACGTTAATAACCGATCGCATCTCCTGGGGAGTCCCGGATGAGCACGCAGGATTGATATGACCCTCCGCAGCACCAGACACAGCAAGACAGGAAGCGGCGAGAGGGGTCAAAGGGGGCAATCCGGGATTTGGTAATGGGGCCCAGAGTTGCATTTTAAGCTCATGAGGAGGGGCCCCTGGAGGCGGGTGGCATTGCTATTCGCATTCCAGACTGCAACTGGAGCACGTTCAGTGCCAGGGTACCGGCTCCTACATACATTGAGGCAAGGAGCTCTGGGCCGTGCGAGCCAGATGGGCGAATAGACAGTTTGGTCCCGGACCTGGCAGGAATGCTAGGGGCCACTGTGGCCCAGATAGAGAATCAGGATTCGGTCACAGCGCGTTGCTTCTGGTCGTCACCCCACCCTTTGCCCAGGGTTCAAAAAGGCGAGCCGCGCTTCCTCTTCGCCCCCTTCTTTACTGCTCCCCCGGCTCTTCGTTGGCGCCCCTCCATCTCCTTCCTGGCTCTTCGCTTGGTGTTGGTGTGCGACTGGAGATGTGTTTCTTCTTGAGCACCAGTGTGGAGCGCATGTTGCCACAAGCCCCGGCAAAGTGGACGAATCTGGAAGATTAACGCACCACACTCTCGAAGTGGAACGCAAGCGGAGCATCGCACAGGAAGGTACACGCTACACTAACAAACCTATACACGACTAGGTAGGATCTTTCGCCTCAGCATCTTCTCTCCTCTCTCTCTTCCACCCTTCTATCCTGTTCCCCCTTTGCGACAGCAACAAAATAGCATCATTACTGACTCCGCAATCCCCAATTTTCCTTCTGGATGACAACGCACCTCCCTCACTAATTGACACAACACCAACACCTCTCACTCCACTACCTTAGACACCAAGTAATTCCCTCCCTCCTACTCTCTATAAAGCAACTGGTTACGTTGGTCGCCAACCGCACAGTATTTGTGAGGCCATTTATCCTCATCGCTCTCTTTTCTTTCTGAACTACATCTAATCTCCATGTGTGTGTGTGTGTGTGTTGTGTGTGTGTGTGTGTGTGCGCGCGTGTGGATGGCACCTGTCATAGTTTGAAAAGCACCATAGAATGCACCATGATGTAACATGAAATAACGGGATAAGTCTGCCTGTTTTTTCCTCTTTTGTAAATTGCTTGAATTGCTTGCCTTGGTACCGCACCCCAACAAATTCCTTGCCTGCTGTACATCAAATAAACCCAATTTTACTGTGCCACATACCTTTTCCTGCTTTGATTGAAATGAAATGCTTGTATAGAAATGTTCACAGCTTGTTTGCTCTTTTCTTCATTGGTCCACATGGTCGTATCTAGCTTGCCAGACGTTATCCCCAAACGATTCTGTTTTCCTAGCAGGTAATTCCTTGGCAGTTACACATAGCTACATCTGATCTGGAAGAGGTATCGTGGCTTGAGCAAGGCGAACCGAGGGCCGTGTCCTGTCCGGTAAATTAAACCACCGTGAACTCAGGTAACGGTAATCAGAAAGAGGGACCTAAAAGTCATGTGGTCGAGTATTGCGTTCACGGTCGACCGCGACCCCGCCCACGTCACGAAATTATTTTGTGTGCGAACGGCCTGCGATTCCGGAGAGTCGGTGAAACCCGAGAGCTTACCACCTCGTGGTCTCCTGCCATCAACACGGGTCCACAACAAATTTACAGTTTGTTTTGGGCCATGGGGTTCAGCATTATTCCTGGACACCCTCCACACAGAGTTTATAAATTTCGAAAGAAATGTAAGTCCCATGGATAAAGAATTGTGATAATAAATGAGATCTGTTTCTTCTCTCCTTGTTCCTGCATGGTACAGAGAAGTTTGGCGTGTTGTTGCAGAAGCCCAACATCAAAGTTCCAACTGGAATGCTGCCCGACAACATTCTGAAATCTGGAAACTGGCTTCTGAATATAATGAAAATACTTTTTTCTTGTCTGATGTACGTTATTGAAAATCGGTCACTTATAAATCAAATAAATAAACAGGAAAAGAGAATGCCAATTTGAAGAAAACCTTTAACTCTTCTCTCAGACTTTAATGTAACACAACCCCCGTCCCCTGCTTCCACCCATGCCGGCTGCAACCACATCTCGTTTGATTTTCAACTCAGAAAGAATGGCTTGAATTAGTTTGCACCTGCAGAGTTATTTTTTTTCCAAAACAAATAAACGAGAAGGGCACTCGGTACAGCCATACCTCCGGCCAACACAAATTCCCTGATCCATGAGAACATATCGGCCGATAACATTTTGAAATATCAGTCTGAACAGTACTGTATCGGTTTTGGCCCTACCTCTCATGGGAAGAATCACTTAAAGTTCTAGAAATCAGATCCGACCCCATCCTTCACACCAAAACTAACCATCCATGCCTTGACCACAACCAACATGTCCACAAATTCATGCCAGATCTGTCACAACTTTTGAGACATCCTGTCCAGCAATCAAACAAACAGAAACAGAAAGTGGGGAAAACATAACCTCCTTCACCTTCGTGCAGAGGTAACGAGAGCCGAAAGTCGATGGCAAGCAATCGCAAATCCCCACAACTTCCACCCGAAAGCAAAGTTGAAAAGATGGCAAAAAAGTCCGTGTGTGAACCTATTGTTCTTTCAGGAATGTCCAATATAAATTTTGAATTAACCTCTCCCATTTGACAACTTTAACCCGAAATCCCAAACTTGGGGCATGAACCGGAAGTCAAATCCAAAAAATTGTTGCACATATTCCTATGTGTCCTCAAAATGCTGATTCATACAGTCCCTCATCATAAAAATGTTCAAAATGTGCCCGTAATATATTTTTGGTTTTTGACCCTCATGGTGGGGGCCAAGTTTTGGAGAAAAAAACCCCCAACAAAATGGGCCTCTCCGCCCTTGTTGCCGTGTAAGTGATACATACTAACTGTTCGGTGAAATTTCTAACAATGGTTTCGGAGTGTGTGACGGATGTATAGATGGAGCAGACAAATGGGCCGATTACAATTCCGCCTCATTTCTGTAAAAAACATGGGGAAACAATATGAACAGAAAAAGAGCAATCAGAGATTGCAGACCGTTCCAGGACTTGTTTGTGTGGTGCTTTCTGTGTCTGTTTTGTTGTGCGGGTATTTTGTGTGGTGTTTGTGTACTGGTGTGTTTCATAATAATAAGAGTACATAATTAAACCTGCCACTTTATACACTGCTGGCGAGTGATGACCGGGTAACCGACTCCCGTTTGAAGCAACCCCACGTTGATGGACACCTGACCTGACCCAAGACAATTTATTATATTATAAACGATTCAAGAAATGGGATAAAAATAAATTAATTTCAATCAAATGAAGACGCAAATAGGTACAGTCCTGCATTGGAGTCATCAAGTGAAACCCTAAATCAAGCAAAAGGTAAAGATGAAGTCATCATGAGAAACCTGATAAGAATTCGACAGCTGCTGCTACCCTCTATCCTCAAACCCATCCAGGCACAGGCCAAGTGAGCCTCACTCAAAAAAAAAACAATAACAAAATACAACAACAAGGAAACCCAGATAAAAATAATTTAATAATTCTAGCTGCCAGACCAGCGTCTGATCAAGTTTGAATTAAAATGTTGTATTCCCATTTCCTTCGGATCATAATTGTGAAGTTTTCCCATCAAGTTAATTAAGTGGTCCGAAAAAACATTATTTATATTTCTTCATTCCAATATGGCCACCAAAATCATGTGACCTATCAATCATTCCTAAACTTTCCACCCAATGGCTGGGGGGGGGAACATTTGTGTGAAGTTCCCCTCGATCTTCTCCGCGTCTGGAGAAGATTTTTTACAGTTTTTTACGGTATCCAAGTATGGTTGCCAAACCATGTGACCTATGACATCAATATGTTAGAACGTATTAAATTCTTCATGAAGGCGGTCCATCACGTAAAGTTGCCTGCAATCTTGTTCATTCACTTAGAGAAGAATAATTTGTGAAGGCTTAAAAAACACAAACAATATGGCTGCCAAATCAACGTGACGGATGACGCATCTTTTTTGTTTTTCTGCACCACTTTATCCTGAAGAATGACGCCTCAAAAAATACTTTTAAACTCTGGAGACACTTAAGACCCAATAAGACCCTCTAGGATTCCTATCCACACTTAAGATCCCTAAAATCCCATTCCTAAAACCACATGACCCTTTAAGAACCCTAATACTCTCAAGAACCCTGAGGCCAAATAACCTCCAAGTCCCTAAGACCTCATATTTTAAGAACCCCACAATACCCTTAAGACCCCCTAAGACCTTTAAGAACCCAAGACCTCTAAATAACCCCCTTTTACCTTAAGACCCTTTCAACACTTTAGACACCTTTAGACCCCTTCACCGTTCAGACTATTTACCCTTTAACCCCGAGAATCTTAAAGATCCAGCAATGTTACAACCGCCTAAAGTCTCTTGACACCCTTAGACCCCTTACACCTTTCAATATAAGCAAACAGCTTTGGACCCCTTGACCTTTTAGGCTTTAGACCATTAACATTTACATGCTTGAGAGATAGATCCTTCAACCCCTGAGATCCCAGAAGTATCTATTGCATGTACCCTTTCGACCTTTAAGATCATCTATAACATTTTAATCACCACCAGGGAAGCCTCGTGAGTGGAGGAGCAATGGCCGACCACATGCCTAGTGGTTGCAAGTCAGGTTTGATCGGCATCTAAAAGAGATTGGGATGGGCCAGGCATCTGCCTGGGGGATGGCCAACGAGCCCCCGAGCAGAAAGTGGACGCAGCGCACCGCTGCTCCGACGCACACTACATTACCTGACCCTGACCTTCATAACAGATTTAAATTATATTTAAGGGTGTCGTGAGACAACGTTGTGATTTTAATATTAATTTGGGATCATAAAATAACATTTCATGAGCAAATTGCCTGTTCAGTGGTTCCTTTGACAGCCGAAAAGATGGATGGTTTGTTGAACATAAATGCTTTACATCAGTTAAACTGAATTCCCTGCCAGAACCACATATCTGAGGCTGGAGCAATAATAACTTATCCTCTTCCTCAGATTATAAACAGAATCATGTCAACAGAAATAGTGAAACATGTACGTATCAGTTACAAAGTGTCCTCAGAAGAACACAACAATGCTCAATGGCACTAAAATCTCTATCTGTAGGTTTAGAAAATGGACAAATAAACAGCTTGGATAAATATGAGATCATCACCTAATTAACAGTAATAGAACAAACAAATCTGCCAACAATCAAACAAAGCCTCCCAGATTGATTAGAAAGTAAGATACATTTGTCTCCACTGGGAATTCTTGCAGACAGCTGTATTAGAAAATTGATACATAGTTAATTAAAAAATATTCAAAACTATTGCTGCCCATGATATATATCTAGCATAGAGATTCCAAAAATAACTCGGTTTCACACAACACACGTTTCAGGGTCTATTCCTTCCTCCATTATTTTACTCCAAATTCACTTATTACTCATGATGGAATAAATCTCCAGATTCAAATCGGATATTTTATTGTGTCAATCAAACTGAAACCCTCCACTTCTTGAAGTTGTTGTGTTTAAAAAAGGGAAGAATGAAACATAAAACAAGCAAAATATTTGCACATAATATCACCTAATATATTCACTACAAATAAATAGCAAAACGACATGTTAGTTTGATAACGTTTGACAAACGCCCCTTCAATAGAGGGTTGTGTGTGATGTCACCTACTTTCGATGCAGACCAACTTTGAGTACAAAGGAAAAAAGCAAATACAACATGGACGACATCTACTGTGTTTTGCATTTGTTAAAAAAATATCATAAAGGAGCCGTGTCTGTCTGTCCTGGTCGTTCTGTCTGTCTTCGTTTGTCTGTGGCTGGCTTGTCCTGGCTGTCTGTCTGTCTGTCATAACTATAACTTGAGAATGGATTTAACGGATTTCACTAAATCGAACTGAGCTGGAATTCAGGGAACTGAATCTCTAAAAGATCATGTTTTGGGATTGGGGATGATCCGAAAGAGTGTAACAAGAACTCTTGTAAAGACCTGTCGGGAAGAAAAAGGGCGTTTGGTCAAAGGTGATAAAAAACAGAAGAACGAATCGGTTGGACATGAGCAGTGATCCTGGATTTTGAAATAGGGTTACCTCCTTGTGGCTTTATATATTGTGTTTTTGACCAAATTTGAAAGAAAAAAATGGCCTCTTCTAGTTAAGGGGCTTGTCACAACCTTTGACGTTTTAGCCAGCGATGGCAAGGTCCAATGTATGGTAAAACGCTGGCATACGCTGAACATTGAGTTTTTTTAAAAGTTTTGGGCGTATAATAACGTGTTTGGACGTATGCATAACGTATTAGTAACCTACACAGAACGTTCATCACATATAGATAACTTAATACAACGAATGCTGAGCGTGTTGTCGGCGTTTCCCAACCTTGCCTAACGATAGTCTAACTTATGCGTAGCGCGCGCAGCGTAAATTGCCGACTCGATCACGTGGCGTAGGCTAGTCATGCTTGCGGCTCGGGACGATTCAAATCATAACCGCACTAGAACAGTCGAAATGTGAAAGCCGCTGTCACACTTGACGTTTTTAGCCAGCGTATGCGGCGTAATGAAAATTTGCCGAACAAAGCTGGCACAACGTCGAATACGTTATGGGTATGAGTTTTTGTTATACATTAAGAAGCACGCTGGCATACGTCCGTAGTAACCGCTGGCATACGTCCGTAGTACGCTGCAAACGTCGAGAAATTTTCAGCAGTTGAAAATATTATCGGACGTACTCGGCGCTATGACACACATTCTTGCATAACGCTGGCATAAGTTGTTAAAGGCCCCATGCTACGCGATCGTTGACACCACGTCGACAATACGTCACTTTGTACATTACTCATAATCCAAAACACGTCAATGTAATGGTAGCGTCAGTGTTCCAGACTCCCTGGTTTTTTTTTCTTTTTTTCCTATTCTTCGGTAATGAACGGTGATGTGACACTTCGATTCTAGTGCGGTTATGATTTAAATCGTTGAGCGCAGCCTATAATTATATTATATCATACCGCCAGAAATCGAAGTGTTAACATTCACGTCATACCGAAGAAAAAAAAAAAGAAAAAAACAGGGAGTCGAACCTGATGCTAACCATTACATTGACATGTTTTCGACTTGATGAGTAACGTACAAGTAACGTTGTCGCGTGTGTCAAACGATCGCGTAACGTGCCTAGAAGCACGTTACTCATAGGTTATGAAATAAGTTTTTCCGGGTACGCTAAACCATTACCTCGACGTGTTTTCGCCTTATGTGTAACTTACAAGAACATGTATCGACGTGTGTCAACGATCGCGTAACGTGCCTACAACTTATGGCCAGCGTTGCGGGATACGGTGAGTCATACGCTGGCATACGTCCGGGAAAAATTTCAAGCATGGAAAATTGTTCTAACAGCTCGGCGAACACAACGTTTTGCCAGCGTTTCTACGACGTAAAGCCAGGTCTCTTAACGTATACAAACTGACCATAACTATTTGACGTGTGCCGGCGTTTTAGCTCAATTTTGCATACGTCAGCCATACGTTGGCTAAATCGTCAAGGTGTAGACAGGGCCTTTAACTTGGGTGCCGACCCCTGCTCTATGCCATCGAAGTCGCCGGAAATAATACACTAGGAGGCCCTGTAATCAAGCTCTGAATAAAAACCACTGTTGGATGAACTTGAAGTTAATAAAAACAAGTCAATCATGTGGACGCCTTCATGGTGATTATTGTAAATAATGACTTGAGCTTAAGGAAATATGATCGAAGCAAAACCGCAATGCCTCTAAGGCAAATGGCACCCAACCATACAGTGATCCCAAGGCAGTTTATTTTGTAGTCTTCGTGGCAGTTAGACCTCCCCCTCATGTCTCGTGGGTTAATGGGACGAAGTGCCATTGCGTGGCCTATAGCAGGTCTATTAACTATATCCTGTCCTCCTGTTCTGATTCTATTTCCACCCCTTTCTTTTAGCCATGGTACAAGCAAGCAAAGCACACACGTCATGCAAAAAATGGTGATAAGTAATAAGCACACGACGATTGCCTCCCGTGGCGTGTAACCAACAAAGCACACTACAAACACTAATACCACACGTGCCATCGCGCACCATTATTTCATCAAATCTGCGCGCCAAATTCTAACCGGCATCTCAACCTTGCTTCAACCCCTCACTCACCAAACCTCTCACTTCGACCACAAGAACGCCTCCCGCACACGGGAAAAATACTCACGCAGCCCCCTTTACTCTGCTTCGGCTAACAGAGTCGCACAATACAGAGTAACTGCAACAACTCAGGCGTCCCTCGGACAACGGCAAACAACGTTAAGAACTCGATCGCATCTCGCTTGGGAGTCCAGGATGAGCAACCGCAGGATTGATTATGACCCTCGCCAAGTCACCAGAACCAGAAGACAGGAGCGGCGGGAGGGGTCAAGAGAAGGGCAATCCGCGGAGTTTTGGTATGGGGCCAAGTGCATTTAGCTCATTGAGAGGGCCCCGTGGATGCGGTGTGCAATGTGCTATTTCGGCATTCAACTGCAAACTGGGAGCAACGTTCAGTGCAGGGTACCTGGCTCTACCATACATTGAGGCAGAGCTCTGGGCCGGTGAGCCAGATGCGAATGAGAACCGTTTCGGTCCCGGGAGCCTGCAAGAGGATGCTAGGGCCACTGTGGCCCAATAGAGAAGTCAGGATTCGGGTTCACAGCGCGTGTTTCTGGTCGCAACCCCCCTTGCCCAGGGTTTCATAAAAGCGGAGCCGCTGGCTCTCTTCTTCGCCCGTTCTTTAACTGCTCCTCCGCTCTTCGTTGGCTGCTCCTCATCTCTCCCCTTCGCTTGGCTCTCGCTTGGTGGGTGGGTGCGACTGTGAGATGTGTTTCCTCTTGAGCACCAGTGTGGAGCGCATGTTGCCAACAAAGCACCCGGCAAAGTGACGAATCTGGAGATTAACGCACCACACATCGAGTGGGAAACGCCAAGCGAGCATCGCAGGAGTACACGCTCCACTAACAGACCTATACAACGACTAGGTTTAAGGACTTTCGCCTCACCGCATCTTCTCTCCTCTCTCTCCTTCCACCTTCTAATGCCTGTCCCCGTTGGACCACAAAACTACTCTTACGACTGTAATCCCATTTTCTCTGCATTGACACCTGCATCCCTCCTATTGCACAACACCACAACCTCTCACACCCCCACCTTAGACACCAAGTATTCCTCCCTCCTACCTCTCCTCTAAGCAATACCTGGTTACGTTGGTCGCCCCAACCGCAGCAGGTTTGTGAGGCTAGTTTTCCTCATCTTGCTCTCTTTCCATTTCTGAAACTACAATCTAATCTTCCAGGTGTGTGTGTGTGTTTGTGGTGTGTGTGTGTGTGTGTGCGCAGCGGTGTGATGCACTGTCAAGTTTTAAGCACCATAGATGGCACCGAATGGAGACATGAATAACGGGGATAAGTCCTGCTCTGTTTCCTCTTTTGTAATTGCTTGATTGCTTGCCAATGTACCGCACCACAAATCGCTTGCCTGCTGTACATGCAAATAAACCCAATTTACAGGTGGCCACATACCTTTCCTGCTTGATTGCAAATAATGCTGAAGAAATGTTCCAGCTTGTTTCCCTCTTTTCTTCATTGGTCCAGCATGGTTCGTAATTCCAGCTAGCCAGACGTTATCCCCAACGATCTGTTTCTAGCAGGTATGTCCTTGGCAGTTACAACCAGCTACAATCTGGATCTGGAAAGGTTGATCTGGCTGAGCAAGGCACCGAGGGCGTGTCCTCCGTAATTAAATCGCACGTGACCTTCAGGTAAT